>JAFIRS010003215.1:0-148700 GCA_018342105.1 Gonioctena quinquepunctata | reverse complement strand
TTTCCCCGGCTAAAGCCACGCTGGACATTGAACTACATCTGATAGATATTCTGAAAAGGCCCTCATTCAAAAGAAAAAATCTGAAATTGAAAATTTGCATTTTCATTCAGATAGTTATTTGATTTTCTATTCCAGTCTTAATTGAGAACTTAGCCGGGGAAGTAGTTGTTTTCTGTTAGACATTCACAAAAAATAACTTCATTTTAATCGTGGATTTTTCAATTCACAGAAAAATCTTTCTATCAATATTCAATTGAGAATGTTTCCCTTTTCAACATGAATACCCTACAAGAGGTTATTTTGACGATGGAAGATAGTGACTAAAGTTTATCTTTCAGTCGCAGATGATTCCACATCTGATTTAATGAACATCCTGTTTATATTTTCAACAAATCAATCTATCATACCCCATGACAGGTTTTAATGCCAGAAAACACTAATTTCAAAGTGTCTCTCCAAAAGAAATGATTCTAACTTTTTCAATCTTTGCAAAGTGAGATTGCTTCTTGAAAATGTGTTTTCCATTTCTTCCGGTCTTCCTGATGATCGTGGAAGCGTGAAATAGATTTTCGTCGACAAAAATGTATTGAAGACCTAGTGAATGCGATGTCTCTCCTGCGTCAATGTTACGAATGATTTCTGGTGAGTACACTCTTTTGGAAAATATTCTTCGTTGCCTCATTCATCTTTATGAGTTCTCAATTAAGACTGGAATAGAAAATCAAATAACTATCTGAATGAAAATGCAAATTTTCAATTTCAGATTTTTTCTTTTGAATTAGGGCCTTTTCAGAATATCTATCAGATGTAGTTCAATGTCCAGCGTGGCTTTAGCCGGGGAAGTAGTTGTTTTCTGTTAGACATTCACAAAAAATAACTTCATTTTAATCGTGGATTTTTCAATTCACAGAAAAATCTTTCTATCAATATTCAATTGAGAATGTTTCCCTTTTCAACATGAATAACCCACAAGAGGTTATCTTGACGATGGAAGATAGTGACTAAAGTTTATCTTTCAGTCGCAGATGATTCCACATCTGATTTAATGAACATCCTGTTTATATTTTCAACAAATCAATCTATCATACCCCATGACAGGTTTTAATGTCAGAAAACACTAATTTCAAAGTGTCTCTCCAAAAGAAATGATTCTAACTTTTTCCATCTTTGCAAAGTGAAATTGCTTCTTGAAAATGTGTTTTCCATTTCTTCCGGTCTTCCTGATTATCGTGGAAGCGTGAAATAAATTTTCGTTGACAAAAATGTATTGAAGACTTAGTGAATGCGATGTCTCTCCTGCGTCAATGTTACGAATGATTTCTGGTGAGTACTCTCTTTTGGAAAATATTCTTCTTTGCCTCATTCATCTTTATGAGTTCTCAATTAAGACTGGAATAGAAAATCAAATAACTATCTGAATGAAAATGCAAATTTTCAATTTCAGATTTTTTCTTTTGAATTAGGGCCTTTTCAGAATATCTATCAGATGTAGTTCAATGTCCAGCGTGGCTTCAGCCGGGGAAGTAGTTGTTTTCTGTTAGACATTCACAAAAAATAACTTCATTTTAATCGTGGATTTTTCAATTCACAGAAAAATCTTTCTATCTATATTCAATTGAAAATGTTTCCCTTTTCAATATGCTTTTTTATTTTCTATGAAACAATAATAATTAAAATCTAATCATATCCATAATACTCCACCTTGTGTAATTTTCATAATAAATATCCATCATTTCGGACTTATTCTTCAATAAATTTGAGAGTAGTAAAAAGTTATTTTCAAAATTTGATATCTCGAAAACGGTTAAAGCTAGGATATTATGTGCTATATCAATTTTATTTGAGAAGAATTGCAATATGGAATAATAAACAGGGTGTTCCATTAAAGAAAAAGCTACTTTGTTTCGTCATGACTTTTTGACTGATCCTGTATACTTAATTTTTCTTTCTTGTAATAGATTTTTAAAAATTGCTAGCTATCTTACTTCAGGAGATAATCGACCGTTTCCATACATATCAGCGACCCTGTACACGTCAGGTGCAATACAGAATTGCGATAATTGGCCTTGGTCTCTCAAAATATGGTGATCGTTTTAGTCACCTAATCAAATACCTCGTTAACCAGTAATAATAATAATAAATCATTTATTACTTACTGGAATTAAGCAAATAAAGGGATACAGGTTCAGAGTCAGACTGAGTCGTCTTCTGTTCTTTCATCTGAGCTTGCACATTGAATAAATCGAAATTAACAAAGAAACAAAAACAATAAAACACTAAAGAAATAAATATATAGCGGGTGTCCCAAATGTGTGACAGGCCATATATGGATTGCAGGAGATAGACAAAACTGTTTCGGACAAAAGTTTCAGGAGTTCATAAAAGCTACATTTATATAATTTTCAAATATACAGGATGTTCCGTGTAGGTCCTGCAGACCAAAATATATATTTTTTTTCAATAGAACGCACTATATTTCATCACATATTCAGATTCTACGTTGAATGTTTATATCATTTTATGTATGATTTATGAAATTCGGTTATGACGTTAGTGAGTTAGAGCCCATTTCCTCAAAATGTGAGGTTTGAAAAAAAAAATTTATAACTCATACACCGTCATCATCCTGTCGGTATATTCAATAAAATTGGAGGAGAAATCCTACTGAATGAAAACCACTTCTTATCACCCCTATGATATTGGACGATTTCTTAATCGATATTAGTTAAATATATGGCTTCGTCAAGTTGCTTAAGCTCGTTGCCATTGCAACATATGTTTTCGAATTTTACTGTCAAATTATGAAGTTCGATTCAGCGATTATTTGCGAAAAAAGTTATATCTTTGTTTTTTATACAAAAACTCCAGCAGGCCTTTCGTGTTTTCTCTAAGTATTTGCGTCGAAACGTTATTGATCTTTGGCGAATGTCGAAAAAATACCAAGAACGTTTTCCAAGCAGGCCAATTTCGTCACGAATGGCTTTTCCAATAGTTGAAGAAATATTGCGAACTGGGTCATTTCCTTTCAATATAAAGCAACGTCATCATACGAGATGTTTCGGACAAAAGTTTCAGGAGTTCATGAGAGCTACATTTTGGTATAATTTTCAAATATACAGGATGTTTCGTGTAGGTCCTGCAGACCAAAATATATATTTTTTTCCAATAGAACGCCCTGTATTTCATCACATATTCAGATTCTACGTTGAATGTTTATATCATTTTATGTATAATTTATGAAATTTGGTTACGACGTTAGTGAGTTAAAGCGCTTTTCCTTTAAATGTAAGGTTTAGAAAATACACCGTCATCATCCTACTGAATGAAAACCACTTCTTCTCACCTCTATGATATTGGACGATTTCTTAATCGATATCAATTGAATATGTGGCTAACCTGTGCGTGAATTGCATGGCATTGCACATTTTCGTCAAGTTGCTTAAGTTTGTTACCATTGCAACGTATGTTTTCCAATTTTACTGTCAAATTATGAAGTTCGATTCACCGATTATTTGCGAAAAAAGTTATATCTTTGTTCTTTATACAAAAACTCCAGCGGGACTTTCGTGTTTTCTCTAAGTATTTGCGTCGAAACGTTATTGATCGTTGGCAAATGTCGAAAAAATACCAAGAACGTTTTCCAAGCAGGCCAATTTCGTCACGAATGGCTTTTCCAATAGTTGAAGAAATATTGCGAACTGAGTCATTTCCTTTCAATATAAAGCTCTTCAGTACTCAAGTACGCTTTAATCTATGCATTTTTGCTAAAGCATTGTTATTATGAGGGCTTTTTTCCTGTAAGTTCTGAGCTATCTAGTCCTTCGAAGAGGAGAACATCCAAAGATTAACTCATCCGCCATCTTGGAGTTGGCATCTTCAATTTATGAATTTTAACTAAAAATCAATAATCTTCGACTAAATTCATAATCTCCACCCCAAAAACCCCGACATACCAATTTTGAACTGAATCGGGCCATAATCACAAAACTCATCCGCCATTTTGGAGCCGCCCTCTTGAATTTATAAATTTTGACAAGAAAATTCATAATCTCCGACTCCGAAAACCTCCACATACCAATTTTGAATCGAATCGGACCATAATCACAAAAGTTGTCCGCCATCTTGAATTTTTGAACTTTGACAAAAAATTCGCAACCTCCGTTCACGGTATCCCCCACACACCTATTTTGAATCGAATCGTACCATAATCACAAAACTAGTCCGCCATCTTAAAGCCGCCATATTGTTTTTTTCTCTAAAAAAAAATTAGTAATGCATTGTTACCGGAATTATGAACACCTGCCAAAATCAACTGACTCGGATGTCGGCAAGTGCTCCAATAATGGATTACAAATTTTGAACCGTAAAGAATGACAGAAAGAATGACAGAACGAATGACAGAACGAATGACAGAATGAATGACAGAACGAATGACAGAACGAATGACAGAACGAATGACAGAACGAATGACAGAAGGAATGACATACCAACGAAGCAAGTTAATAAAAGCTTGTAAAAATACGAAATTGAAGTGTTAAATATAAAATAATTTCAAGATGAAGATCTTGATTGATGTCCGGAACTCGAGATGATGGCTCATTTGCTGGAAAACCCGGAAAAACCCACACCATCAGAATTCAGATCTTCAACTTTCTCATAGAAAAAGGACACATGCTCCCTGGGAGATGAGACAATCAATACAGGGGGGAGTCATCGAAGAGGTGCCAACAATTAGAATAAGGGTGTGCAATATGCCGCATAGTGTCCGTTTGAAATGCTGCCACTATGATTAGATATGGCGTGGATATTATAAAGAGTATTCATTTCTACCTGAGCAGAATATTGGTACAAATTTAAATATTGTATGGGAAAATTATTCACATCTGCCATCGGTTGAAGCAACACGTTTCAAATGTATAACTGATTTTTTTTGTAAATGTTTGTATAGGAATCATCTTTTTGAATTCTCATGTCATTCCACAAGTCGAACAGTCCAAGTCTCTTCTTCTGTTAACAGTTCAATACATTGTATCAAATTCTTCGTTTGGCAAGTCTGGAAATGGGATTGAAGGAACCCAGATATTTTAGCTTTTTGATTATGATTCATGATAACAAAATCGTTTGGTGATGGATAATTCTCTGCTCTCGACTTGTTTAAATCTTCATGTAAACCTAGGAGAAGGTATCCCAGAAATTCTTCCGAATCCTGGGGCGTTATAATCAAAGGCAGGAGCAAAATTTCTGAATAGACAAACGACCACCATTTTTCGAGGAGAATCAGGACTCTAGGTATTTTCCATTAAAGTTATAAAAGATTTCACTAGATCTTCTTTCATTCTCGACCTAGTAGTATTCAAATCCTCCATACAAAAACCATTCTTGAATAATTCCAAAAAAACTTTGGTATTTGAAAGACACTTATTTATGAAATAGGTATTCTGCAATCCTCTATACCAAATGTAAAAATGGAGTCTCTGTTGGTATGGCATGCTAATTTCTGTTGATAAAAGAATCAGTGGGTTCATTGTTCCTGTAATTCAAAGAAGGTGATAGAGAAACTGATATTGATTCTTTTGAAGGTACTGAGCGGTTTTTTTGATGACTGATATGTATTTCGTAGGGAAATTGGGACGATAAAATCATTCTTCCAGTGGATGCGATGGAGGAATTGTTCCCATTACAGAAGAAGCATTGCTTCTTTGAACTGATATACTTATTCTTTGTATAAAAAATGAGGTTGAACGTTAATCAATTGTAGCGCGGCCCAATCTCCTTCCAATTTCATGAATAAAAGTCAGAGATTCTTGGCGAAGACCAAAAGTTTCGACAGCTATTGGATGGAAAAGATGATCATGTCCAAGATTTTGATAATTCTTTTTTTTCAATTTCTCGCTGGATATTGCTGCAACACCTGCGGACTTAGAAGTATTTGCTAAATAAGACGCTGCAACTGTGTCAGCACAAGTAAAGTCCCACACCTAAGGTTTGCCATATTTCCAAGGTATCACCTCATCTTGGCTAGTGCCAAGAGGTTCTAACACAGCTGGAATACCTGCCGATACCATAGAACGTTGAACGTTCAATGATATCGTTGACTTGATGGTGACTGGATAAACGGCATGCACTTTTATTACAGCTCAAACCATGAGTTCCTTTTTGGATCACTTCTCTACTACATATACAATTATGAGGAATACAAATATTTAGTTCCAGTCCAATAGATATCCTGAAAGACTCGCCAGGTAAGAAGCCACAGGTGAAGCATTCAGCCAAGCTCCGGATTCTCCAATACTAACAGCTTTCAGGCGAGCCTTCCCTTATCAGCCGTATCAGAAAAAGTGGAAGGTAGAATAGAACTGATAAGACTGGATACACTACTCATGAAAGCTAAGAAAGAATGTAAATCTAGGGAAGAAATGTCTAACTGGAAACAACTATTTCCCTAACTACATCTGATAGATATTCGGAAAGGACCCTAACTCAAAAGAAAAAATGAATGTCCTGCGTAGCTTCAGCCTTGGAAGTGGTTGTTTTCTGTCACTTTCTATTCAATTGAGAATGTTTCCCTTTTCAGATTTTTTTTATAGGTAACACCCACAGCAAACGTTCTGTATATTCCAAAATTATGCGAAAATTCAGCTGCTATGAAATCTTTCAGGAAGCCAGATGTTGCCTATCACATTGCATTATCCTGATATAGCATATCACAATATTTGCTTCGAAATAGCATAAAAAACAGGAACTCTCTCGGAAATGCAAATTCTGAACACGATGCTTTTGAATAATATATCAGAAGATAATAAATCATTTCTGAAACGAAGTCGGCATCTTTCAATAAGTTGAAAAAATAATCATGTAAAGCAAACTGAAAAATACATTCGAATTGAATGACGAAATCAACACATCTGGTTTCTTGGATGGTTGCCCACATGCTGTAAGTTAATTTGACAAGACCATTTCAAAACATGTTCATCCTAATTGCTTCATCATTTTCACACTTTACACGTTCACATTATTGATGGGTTTCCAATTCGCTAGACATTTGTGAATGGAACGAGACGAGCATTGGTTAGAACTATTCAAACCATACTGAATGTAACTGTGTAATTTTGTGGATTCAGTTTTTCGCATATGATCATTTCAAATGAGATATTAATTTTTCATTAGGATTTCGAATTTCAATTTTGCAATAATATATATATATATATATATATATATATATATATATATATATATATATATATATATATATATATATATATATCATGGTTCATCCGATTTCAAGATATTTCGACAGTTTCAGGGACACCGAAGAAAAATCATAACTCTCAACGACAAGGCCAAAGGTTTATTATTATTATTAATATTACAATTATTACGAGCTTTTATTTAGTTTCACCTGTCCCGATGTTTGTCATTTAATCTTGCAAGTTAAATTTTACCCACTTCTAGTTGTTCGATTAACGTGAAATTTGGCAGGTGTTCATAGTTCCCGTGACATTGCATTATGCATTTGTTAGAGAAAAAAATGGTGGCTCCAAGATGGCGGACGAGATTTGTGTTTATGGTCCGATTCGATTCAAAATTGGTATGTCAGGGTTTTCAGGGTCGAAGATTATGAATTTTCTGACAAAATTCATAATATCAAAATGGCGGCTTCAAGATGTCTGACGATTTCTGTGATTATGGTCCGATTCTATTCAAAATTGGTATGTGGGGGTTTTCGGGGTCGGAGATTATGACAAATTCAAGATGGCGGCTCCAAGATGGCGAACAAGTTTTGCAATTATGGTCCGATTCGAATCAAAATGTGGGTGTTAGGGGTACTTACTAATAAGCACAGAATAAAATAATTAATAAAAAAAACCTTTTTAAAAACAAGCTTTTATTCAAATACCCCAAAAAGTACAAAATAATTGCTTTGGATGTGTGACGTAGGTTATTTCGTGAGTAATAGATTCAAAAGCTTGTTGCATCTGTATTCGAAATGAAAACTTTGCGTGACAAGCTTTCGAATCTATAACTCACGGAATAACCTCCGTCACACATCCAAAGCATTTATATTGTACTTTTTAGGGTATTTGAATAAAAGCTTGTTTTCAAAAAGTTTTTTTTTTATTAATTATTTTATTTATTGATTTATTCAATTTCATCAACTATAATTATTTTTGAGAAATTTTTATTTTTCTGTTGGTTTTCAATGATGATTTTCTAATTGAACTATTAGTATCCTTGACCAGTTTTTCTCTAAGATGTACACAAAACGGAAAATCTATATGAAATACTATTGATATTTGCTAGGATATTTGTCAATGAATGAAGTACCTGAGCGACCGAGCTTCGCTCGGATTTTTTTTTTGTAAAATCGTGTATTTTTTCGGAAAAGTTGCTTGTTTAGATACGAATCACATACTTATTACATATGATTATTTTGCAATCTTACCTAGTGCATAGGTTGGCTATACATTTCAAATAAACTGTAGGAGTTCCTCGGATTAACCAAAGAAAAACAAATATAATATTTATTTGATGATGAATTGGATGATGTCACTCGGTTAGGTTATTCGTATTCGGATAAAGTCATATAGCGCCATCTCACAAAGTTAAGAGGTACCAGCAGGCTAACATCCAATAGCAACAATGCAAGTACCTCGAAAATGTACGAGATGGCGCTAGACATTGTTAGCACGAAAGCAGATAGTGATCGCTCTATCGATTCGTAATAATTTTTTTCAATGTAAAATCGCGTCTTTTCATGAAAGACGCCTATATAGATAAACTTAAAAAACAAAACCTTATTTAAAAACAAAATTTCATCCAAATCGTTAGAGCCGTTTCCGAGATACACGAAATCTCTTTCTAAAAAGGAATATTACAAAAACAGCAGATCTGAGACAGACATATAAGTCTTCAAAGTCGAATCAAAAACGTCATTCATTTGTCTGCAATAGTTTATAAAATCTACTTATTTGGTTTTTTGTTTTTATAATTAGGACAAAATCTTCCACCCTCCTAAAAAGTTCGTCGTCTCTCTAATTTCACAAGGGAAACGAGAAAGCAACGTAAACTGGAGAATACAAGTTTCAACAGAATTGTAAAACAATTAAATCGGAATTACAAAATGGTGGCCTTTGAAACAATTATCTAATTTTTATCTTGTCAGCAAAACATATGAGCTCTTTGAACCCCACAACTTTGATATACAAAGTTTTTCTACAAGATCAAAACAACGAAAGAAAATGGCTGTAATATCTATTGATATTTTACAATTGATTTATAATTTTGGCCATGTTAATAGTCTAGTTAACAAGTGCTTTTTAGGTCAAAATTTTTTCGCATTCTCCAAAAATTACGATTGAGGTGTCATTCGATTCGGAATGGCATGTAGATACTTTTTGAGAAAATGCTAAGGCTGCTCGCAGAAATTGCAATAGTTATAAACAATTAAGTGAAAAAAAAAAGAGGAGTTTGATTTTTCGCCAATATCTCAAAAACAATTCGAGATAATTTTGAATTTAAGAAAAGATACAAAAAGAGGAGGAAATTTCCTAAGAAAAAGTTTCGACTCCCGGAACTGTAGGACCAATATTTATAATTTTCCCACAGGGTTGAAAATACGCCCGAAAACGAGTACTCCGGCTTGCGCAAGCCACGTCCCCTTCGGACCTTTAATAAATAAATATTGTTTAAACTCATTAAATATGAAAATTGAAAAAATTCAGGCACCTGCAGGATAGATCAATAAACAATAATCCGTGGTCCAAACATTTTTATCGCGATTTTTCAATAAGTTATCCATTAGTTAATTAAAAATTTTTTGTAGCACGAACATTAACATTGCAAGTGCGATAATTGTTAAACTATTAATCTGAGAATGTTTTCCTTTCGTGGAGCTATTTTTCCAAGACCTAAGAATAGATTCACGTTAGAAAAATTGAAAAATTGTTAATTTTCGTTTTGTTATTAACAATTTACTAAGGTGAAAAATTATAAAGCATAAACATTGGAAAAAACTGTTTTTTTATAATATTATTATTGATCCGTTTTCTTATGATCAGAAACTACTTAAAAATGAATTTTAATAATTTTTATCTAATATTGTTTAAAAAATTGTTATGAACAAATGCGTTGTTTATGAGATAATTAAAAAAAAAATTTATAACATAATCTCTGATAATAATTTTGATTTTTCAAAAAAAAACGTTTCTTAAAAAAAAATGTATTGCTTAAAAACGCATTTGTTAAAAATTTTTTTTTTTAAATATTATTTATTTGGTTTGATATTAAAAAAAACGTTTTAATTTAATTTTCATTGTTTATTTAATAAACAATTTGTTATAAACAAATAAATTATCTCTTTTTTTTTTTCTTTTTTTACTAAAAAAAAACAAAAACAACCATGTATTATTTTAAGAAAAAAAAAATATTTTTTTTTTGAATTTTAAATTTTCTGTTCTTTCATTTCAGCACTCTGACCTGGTTTTTTATGTTTAATTTTATTATAACTCTTTAACTAATGAAGATACAAGGAAAAAATTTGAGACTTATTCATTCTTTATTGATTAAACAACAAATTAAGCCAAAACTGTTTGCTACTTTTATGTCTAAATATCTTATGAACTAATATAACTATGACCATACAACTTATGTAACTTTTTATCTAACGTATATTTATCAACAATTTTAGCTTATAAATTTTAGTTTTGCTCGGTAATTTCTTTAATTATGAATAAAAATAAGTTTGAAAGAAAATATTTCTCCAAGTTTATTAGCCTAAGCATTTTAGTAACTAAAAATTAATTAGAAATGTTATTTAATTCAAGTAAGTTTATTTATAAAATACTGTAGAATTTTTTTTTCTGAAAGATTATTTTTATAAACAATTGGTATAAATTAAATAAATAATTAGTAGTTAAATTTTTTTCCTTGTATCTCCATTAGTTTAAAAAGTTATAATAAAATTAAACATAAAAAACCAGGTCAGAGTAGTGAAATGAAAGAGAACAGAAAACTTAAAGTTCAATAAAAAATATAATTTTTTTTTCTAAAAATAATACATGGTTGTTTATGTTTGTTTGAGTAGAAAAAGAAAAAAAATACAAAGAGATAATTCATTTGTTTATAACAAATTGTTTATTTAATAAGCAATGAAAATTTAAATAATAAACGGTTTTTTTTAATATCGAAGACCAAGATAAATAATGATTTAAAAAAATGGTTCCTTAATTTTCATAACAAGTGGTAAAAAAAGTGTTATTTAACAAATGCGTTTTTAAGCAATAAAATTATTTTTTTGAGAAACGGTTTTTTTTTGAAAAATCCTAATTATCATCAAGATTAATTATGAAAAAAAAAATTATCTCATAAACAACGCATTTGTTTATAACAATTTTTTAAACAATAAGAGATAAAAATTATTAAAAATCATTTTTAAGTAGCTTCTGATCATAAAAAAACGGATCAATAATTATATTACAAAAAAAAAGTTTTTTTCAATGTTTAATGAAGCTTTATAATTTTTCACCTTAGTAAATTGTTAATAACAAAACGAAAATTAACAATTTTTCCAACAGGAATCTTCTCTTGGACTTTTGAGAAATAGGTCCACGAAAGGAAAACATTCTCAGATCAATAGTTTAACAATTATCGCACTTGCAATGTTGATGTTCGTGCTACAAAAACTTGTTAATTAACTAATGGATAACTTATTGAAAAATCACGATAAAAATTTTTGGACCACGGATTATTGTTCATTGATCTATCCTGCAGGCGCATGAATTTTTTCAATTTTTAATTTTCATATTTAATAAGTTTAAATAATATTTATTCATTAAAGGTCCGAAGGGGACGTGGCTTGCGCAGCCGGAGAACCCGTTTTCGGGCGTATTTTTAACCCTCTGGGAAAATTATAAGTATTGGTCCAACAGTTCCGGAAGTCCAAACTTTTTCTTACGAAATTTCCTCCTCTTTTTGCATCCTTTTTCAAATTTCCTTTGAATTATCTCAAATAGTTTTTGAGATATTGGCGAAAAACCAAAATCCCTTTTTTTTCACTTAATTGTTTATAACTATTGCAATTTTTGCGAGCGGCCTTAGCATTTTCTCAAAAAATATCTATATGCCATTCCGAATCGAATGACACCTCAATCATAATTTTCGGACAATGCGAAAAAATGTTGACCTAAAAAGCTGAATATAAACGCTGAGGTGAGAGACAGCGCATTGTCTAGGGAAACTTTTTTTTCAGGAAATGTGGTCATTTTTCCGCAATTTCTGCCCTGTGCTTGTCATGTAATGATGCGTAGTATGCTCTTCTGATAGTTTTTCTTCTTTGAAGATAATCGATTTCATGACTATCCCAAAAATAGTCGCAGGTAATATCCCAAGACTATGACAAATAGCCGACTATTATTTTCGTCATAATTCTATCGAGAGTACCTTGTATTTCGAGACAATTTGATGAGACCATATGAACATTAATAATCTGAATAACGCCCGAGAGCTTTGGCTCGAGGGAGTTATTCTTTGATTATTAATGTTCATATGGTCGAATTGAATTGTCTCGAAATGCAGGTTGCTCGAGATAAATCAAAGAAAATAATAGTCTCCTTTTGTCATAGTCGAGTGATATTCAGGAAGATTATTTCGTGAACACCACAAAATCATTCGGTAAGTTTCCGGTCATATTTGTGACTTTCGCTAATGTTAAAATAAGCCAATCATTCATATCATAAGTGAGTAAACAGATGAAAATGTAATGAAAAGTAACTATATAGAAAAGTTGAAAAAAGAAAATAGTACGTTCATGCAGCAAGCAATTGACATGGAATCTGAAAAGAATGCCCTATTAGAAAGTCACAAAAACACCATTGTTGAATTAGAGGATAAAATCAGGCACCTGCAAAAAGAAGTCCAAGAAAAAGTGAAGCAGACAAAAACAGCTAATACACAAACAAGAACTAAAATGAGTCATAAAGAGACCTCAACTGAATTTCATCCAATCGAGTAAGCCGTGGCGGAGACAGGTCTACAAATGAGAAAATTAATAATGACAAAAAAAAGTCCCAGGCATCAACAGCAAATCCAAAAGAAGATTATACTACAAATTCAAAAACTAAGGACACCTTGGAAAATAATCCCATACTTCAGAAAAAAATACTCCTTGTATCGAACTATCATGGAAATAATATGGCTTCATACCTCACAAAACAAAATAAATAATTTTCAGCTGAATCCATAATAAAAAAATATGCAAACATTGACGAATTACTGAAGACTGCAGTAGTGAGAACCAAAAATTTCTCTAAAAATGACCGGCTAATGGTCTGGCCGAATAAATGCGAAATTAATACTAGAAAAATTTAAATGTTCACTTACAATGTAGCACATACAAATACTATTATAATTACTGAGCCCTACCTCACTCATAACTGGAGAAGGAATAAACTCATCTATGAAAACAACTCATTTCTATCTGAAGAATTCTACAGATGCAATAGCTCAGTGAAAGTTTTTGAATGTAATAATTATTTAAACATGACACACCTTGGAAATAGCAATTCACTAAAAAACACTGGTATATACTAACTGAGTAAAGCCCTCTTGGCAAACATCACCACACGTATTACCAAATTGGTGAAATTAAACCTTGATCACTCAAGCAAATATAGAACAAGTGATGGGAAAACCCAAATAGCCACAGAGATTAATCAAAGGAAGACTTCACATTTCACACTAATCATATAAACCCACGATTAAATTAAATTGCAACATCCACTGTTCTTGAAAATACAACACCTGATGTATTGAGTCCAAACAAATCAATTGCAACAGAAGTGATGGAATTTGGACAACAGTCTAATTTTTTAGGGACAACCAAGAACAAAATTGCCGCCCTATAACGAAACAACCAACTATAGTACACATCAACATCCAATCCTTATCAACAAAAATCAGGCAAAAAAATATCGACTTTTTATGCCTCAGCTAACACTGGATGAACGAGTCAAATATAACTTCAGTAAATATTCCCAATTACAAATTGATATCTTTCTTCTGAAGACAGTCAAGAAAACATGGAGGTACAGCTATTTTCGTGAGAAAAAACATAGCACTGAAATGTAGAGCAATACCGAGTTAGTACTCGATGGAAATGGAATTTGAATGTTGTATGGTAGAAATACTTCTAGATGGAAAAATATGTCTGCTCTGCACCCACAGGCCACCAATGGGATGTGTCAGAAAATTTGTTGAATATATGTCATCCACTCTTAGTGAACTCATAATAACCCATAAAATCATAATTTGTGGCGACCTAAATATCGATTTTCTGAATGAGAATAATACTAACTTCAAATTATTGAAAGACATGATGGACTCGTGTGAATGCCGGAATATGTTAACGTCACCAACAAGAATCTGCACCGACAAAAACAACAAAACTTCCATTAGTGGAATTGATTACATCATTTCCAATTTAGATCGGAACCAATGCACCCAGTCAATTTTTAATCCGCACCTATCGGACCACCTAGCAGTCACATTATTCTATAACTACAATGACATAGGACCTAAAACAAAAACAGAGCCAACTAAAAAGCATCGAAAAGTTTCTAAAAAAACACCACTCTCCTCAAAGCAAAATTGAAAGAAATAATATGGAACATAGATAATAAAATCTCACCATCCACCAATTCTGAAATATTTATTAATCAATTCAAACAGGCATATAACGAGTCGTGCCCACTAATGCCTAACGCAGCAATGCTTCCAAATACCAAGTGGTACACCGATGAGTTGAAACAGGAAAAAAATGATCTGGACAATGCTTTCCATAAGTATAGGCAATCTAGCAGTATCTGTTTGGCAAGGATTTATAAAATAAAAAGGAAAAATTATCGTAAGTCGTTGAGAAATGCAAAGAGAGAAGAACTGAATGGAAATATATGTAGTGCTGATAACAAAATAAAACAAACCTGGAGAGAGGTAAACTCAAAACTGGGAAGGATGAATCATGAAACAAGGGATGTTCACCTCAACATAAATAATGTTGAAGTTATAGATCCTGAAATAGCAGCAAACTGCTTTGGAGAATATTTCTCAAGTATAATCGAGGAAAAAATGAAGGAACACTTCGAATCCGACAGATCTCAAATATGTACAGCTGGAGAAATACTGCCTCATACCTTTTTTTTTCGAACCAGCCACGACCGAAGAAATAAAATCAATAATTCGCAACCTGAAGAATATCATGTCAACTGGTCCAGATGATGTGCTAGTGAAAGTTGTGAAAGAAGTCTGTGATAGTATAACTGACCCCTTAACATCTCTTATTAACTTATGCATTGTGAACGGTGAATTTCCAACTATTCTGAAACTCAGTAAAATTATCACTGTACATAAAAGTGGAGACAAATCTGACATTGACAACTATAGACCCATCAGTCCCCTCAGTATATTTTCAAAAATACTTGAGGGACTGATATATAACAAACTAATCGATTTCTAAGTCAAACACAATATATTAGTCGAATCCCAACATGGATTCAGGGCAGAGAGATCCACTGAAACTGCAACCACTCTACTCGCAGACTATCTATATAAAGCAATTGATGATAAGAAATATGTTTCGGGATTTTTTTTCGATCTGTCGAAGGCATTCGACTCTATTGATAAAGACTTTGTGGCCCCTAAGTTGTATAATATTGGTATTAGAGGGAATGTATTGGAACTAATCAAATCATTTTTATGCAACAGGAAAATATTTGTGAACCTGAATGGGGTAGAATCAGATGAATTAACGATGAATACTGGGGTGGCGCAAGGCTCAATTCTTGGTCCACTGATCTTCCTTCTCTTCCTCAATGATCTTTCAATAAACATCGGTGAACGTTTCCACTTGATTAATTTTGCTGAAGATACAACTTTAGGAATAGCCGAGCCTACCATGGGAGACATGTCTGAGGCTTTTGAACAAGCAATTGAGGAAATGACAACATAATGCAACTCAAACAAACTTATGTTAAATCCCCATAAAACCAAAATCATATTTTTTAACAAAAATATGGAGTTACGTGATGAATTTATTCAGATCCATCATTTCACAAAGTTTCTTGGTGTGACAATTGACGAATCACTTTCATGGTCTAAACACATCGAACTAACATCTAATAAACTTTCTAAGTCATACTTTGCCATCAATCAACTAAAATATGAGCTCCATGAAAGCATCTTGATTCAAGTACCTATACTATGCACTTGTCTACTCAGCCTCATCATTCCACATCATACTTTGGGGAAATGCAACGGAGATAAATAGGATATTCATAGCCCAGAAGTGAATTATCAGATTGATGTTTAATTTGAAACCACACGATTCATGCAGAGAGATATTCATAAATAAGAAAATACTGACCGTTTGCTGCATTTTTATACTCAAGTGTTGCTTATATATTAAAAAGAATGAACATAAATTAAAAAGAATAATACTCATCACCAATACAAAACCAGAAATGGCGCTAATTTATTGACCACGATCCACAAAACATCCACTTTTGAAAAATCTCCAACTTATGCTAGCAGCAAAATATACAAGCTCCCTGTCTTCATCAAAAGTTGCATATTCAAAAGCTTATTATACATTACAGAGTACTTTGATAATTCCCACATATTGGAACCTATTAATTAGAATTAGATGGTAGTCATAGTCTAATTTCTCACCTCTCGGATGTTTTTTTTTTAAATATGGGTATACATATTATATTTAGGGTCATGTGTTCTTGTAGCAGTGAGTTGACATTCGTATCTTGTGCATTATTTTATTTCATTTATTCATTTCATTGTATCGTATCCTATTTTTTTATACATCTACATATTAAATTATATCATAATTCTTGACTTATCCAATACCATGTACCTGGTTTTTTATGGATCAATAAAGTACTATTCTATTCTATCCGTTTATTCACATTTAATAGAGCACTGTCAGTGATGCAATCTGACAGTTGTCAAACAGCTGATGAGGAGGCAAGCAATGCTTTTTTTCATTAGAATGCGTGTGTCTTTCTTGTGAATTTTCCCCGAAAAACGATATCCGAAAAAAATATTCTTGACATTGTTGTGATCCTTAGTTCATAGTGAATATCGTGAAAGTCCATAGAGGTGTTATAAACATGGATTTTCCAGTTTGAAAATACGTTGTCATCATAATAACACATCAAAATAGTTTGTTTTTAAACCGACGAAACCAAAAAAGAGGAGGTTCTCTAGTCGACGCGTTTTTTTTTCTATGTATGACCACGCATAACTTTTTACCGAGACGTCCGACGATAATTCTTTTTTCAGTGGTCCCATTTGAATATAAAAGATGAAATCCACCCCTAAGAGCGTTTTCACACACACCGGCAAAACCGGTGCCGGTGCCGTGCCGGTGCTGGTACCGGTTCCGGACAACAGCGTATTTCACACAGCCCGGCATATCGGTGCCGTTATCTGTGTTAGTCATAGAGAAACTAAAAATAAAGAGAGTTGTCAAACCTGCAGTAAAAGTTGGCACCACGTTTAGACAGTGGCGACATATCTCGCAACTGGCCGAACTAAATACAGTTGGTAAGATCGATTGAAATAAGGCGGGTTTTTCAAATGTGTTACTTTTATATGATTGATTTGATATATATTTTATAAGTGATCGATTTGTCATTCTTGTATTCCATATGGATGTTTGTATCATATGAAATACAGGAATGGCAAATCGATCACTAATAAAATATATACAGTAATCGATTCGTAGAATCTGTATAGTTCGTTCGTGGTTAAAATAAAGTTTCAAAGTAAATCTTTATTTAATGATATCAAGAACAAAATTAAAGATCTTATAAAACAAGAATAATAACTATAAAAACACATTTTATTGTATCTAGGACAAGGTACAACTACAGACAAAACAAAAATAAAACTACAGACAAAACAAAATTAAAAATATTCTTCAGTCTTATCATCAAATCAACCAAAATAAAAACAAATTACATTTACAACAAACCTTCAATAATTTTGTTCATTTATTAGCACAAAGGAGATCGAGTAGGTATACCTAACAAATACTCCAGTTTGATGATAATCTTCGTACTTCCTCAAATGGTGATAGGAAATGGAAACTGATGGACGGAAATATATCAGTTTGTAAAAAAAATTCTGCAACTGATGAAAAAATTCCGAAAAAGCAAAAATAAAAGACAACACTGGGTACATCCCCTGTTGGTACTGTGAGATACTTAGAAGGTTCCTTTTACACGCTCTATGAAAAACTAAGGGAGGATAACTTCAAATTCTTCAATAACTCAGAATGAGTACAGATACATTTGATTTTCTGGTGGAAAGACTAGACAATAACATTAAGCATCAGGATACTCCAATGAGAGCATGTATTCCTCCGTACAAATGTACGATCAAATATAAAATACTCTGTCGCTATGGAGACAACAACGATACTAAGCGATTTAAACAAAATACGCATCAAAATACTCTCCGTTACTGACATGTCAGAACAGGTGTGTGTGGACAAACGTACATAAGAAATCACAGCAACCGACAAATCAGAGACCGATCCGTCTTCCGATTGTCGAGATCCCCGCCGGCTGCATAAATCAGAATCGGCGACCGTACCGGCAAATAGGTCGGACCGGGCTATGTGTGAAAATTATGATTTGATTACATTGAATTCGGTGCCGGCACCGTCACCGGCACCGGTTTTGCCGGTGTGTGAATACGCTCTAAGAGCGTTTTCACACACCGGCAAGACCGTGCCGGCGGTGCTGGTACCGGTTCCGGACCGTACAACAGCGTATTTCACACAGCCCGGCATATCGGTGCCGTTACCTGTGTTAGTATACGTTGAACAGTGCAGGAATAAAGATGTGTGCTGTTACTGCTGTCTTCTAGGGTTATTGTATCTTAGGAGAAAATTCCGAAAAGCTTCTTCTAAGAACGCATATACTTCCTTCCATGCCTTATCTTTTTCAATTTTGTTTTTGAAGCAATCTGCAGTCTTGTCCCACAAACAAGGATTACTTTCTACGGCTTCAATGAGGGTTACAACATCGTATTTGAATAATTTACTCATTTTTGGTTTACAAATGTACGATCAAATATAAAATACTCTGTCGCTATGGAGACAACAACGATACTATGCGATATAAACAAAATACGCATCAAAATACTCTCCGTTACCGACATCTCAGAACAGGTGTGTGTGGACAAACGTACATAAGAAATCACAGCAACCGACAAATCCGAGACCGATCCGTCTTCCGATTGTCGAGATCCCCGCCGGCGCCATAAATAAGAATCGGCGGCCGTACCGGCAAATAGGTCGGACCGGGCTATGTGTGAAAATTACGATTTGATTACATTGCATTCGGTGCCGGCACCGTCACCGGCACCGATTTTGCCGGTGTGTGTGAAAACGCTCTAAGGGTAGCAAAATGAAGGATATTGGCATAACTTTGTACTGGGTTCTTCGATTTGGATGATAATTTTTTTATTAGATAGGGTATAACCTCATAGTTGATCATATTTGAATTTCGAATGGAATTATCCACCCTTACGGGTAGAAAAATAGGGGATAATTGATTTTTCACTTGTGAACATTGGCACACATATGTAGTTGACAATGACAGATCGCTACTGTCATTATATTTGTTCTCCTACATCCGTCACAATCATTATAGGATGGAATGATATACAAAGTAATGAAATAAACTAACCAGAACAACAAAAATAATGTATATTTCAACAAATAGTAAAAGTAGATAATCATATTATTTAACTGGTAATAGTTGAAGTAAGGTGGGTAAGTCAGTATTTTGGAAATAATCAAAAAACAAGTAGGTAGTAATTAGTAGATTTCGACCACAAAAAATTGAAAAATAAAAACTTTTTAACAAAAAATTAAACCGACGAAATACGGAACTGAAAAGTGAAATAAATAAACCTTCTTAGTCTAAATAACTAAGCCCCTAAACTAATGTAAGTAACTAATTTTGAGTCGGCGCCAAACGAACAATCAACGAAGATCATTAAATTACTTCAAAAAAATTATAGAATGTCACCGCGCAACTCGATGCCATCATTTTACGCCTTACCTAATTCATTTGCTTGTTCGTTTGGCGCCGACTCAAAATTAGTTACTTACATTAGTTCAGGAGCTTAGTTATTGAGACTAAGAAGGTTTATTTTATTTTTTACTTTTCAGTTCCGTATTTCGTCGGTTTAATTTTTTGTTAAAAAGTTTTTATTTATATTTGATAAGGTTTATCAAGACATTTTGTGCTGTTATAGGTTGTAGTAACCGATCCAATCAGGACGAGCATGTGAGATTTATCCGATTTCCTTCCAGAGGCATAATTATGAAATAATTAGCAAAATTATTGGATTTTTCAATGGAAAAAGGAATCCAGTCAGACTCTTTACTTTTTTTGGTATTTTCTGGGATGGATTTGCTTACATGTTCACTAATTTCCGTAGTGGAACATAAACCAAAACGAGACATTTTCAATTTTGATTGAATGTTACGTCAAATTTTGACATTCACCATAGCACTCTTATACAATCGAAAAAAATAGCCGCTCATATTTCTTTATTTACCTGGATAGTCGATCATATTGCATATCATGTGACTAAATTCATGACTTTTTATAGGTGGAGCCATGTGAGAATGAAATAATCGCCATCAATTTCCCAGACGAAAAAACAGTTTTTGCATTTTTGTTTCTGGGGTATAATGGTGTTTACAAGCTTCATCGACAGTTATTAATCGGCACCAAAACTCTGATTTATTGTGCCTGAACTGCGACAACAGAGGGTTGGAAAAGTTCATTCGAACACGTTTTTGGTCTAACGTGAGCAATCGCGGCACCAAATGCGCGGACAGCTTTCTCTTGCCTAATTCTTCATGCAATATGTGACAAAGATGTCCTTGGGACATATTCATAGCCTCTGCCATCTCTCTCACTTCATTTCGACGGTCGTCTAGCACCATCTGGTGAACTTGAGCGATGTTGGGCATGCTCCGATATTCCCAAACACTGAAACTTACTGGCAATGTTTTCGCGCCATTTTTAAAGAAACCTTGGTGGAGGCTAAAAATGTACTGGTGCTACGGTTGCAGGGAAGGTCATATAGTCACAGTATCTCCTCCCCAAATTGAAAAGAAGTAAGTTATGTTATGATTTAAACACAAAACAATATCAATAATGACGGGACATAATCTAAAATCACTTATTATCAGATTATCACTGCAAAATTAATATTTCCATCTACAAATACAACAGAAAAATGTTTCAAGTTGTATTGGAAGATTTAACCGTGCAAACAATAGGTTATGTTCTGTATTTGTTTTTCCCTTACCGGCCCGAATGGTTCCGAAAATATTTAGTAACTCAAGTTTACTGCCACTATGAAGCGTTCCGAAATTACTTACTGTAGCCAGTATTTCCAGCAATATCGGAAAAGGAGATATTAAGGGCATGTTTCGATATTCTCTAACAGTACTGCCCAGTAAAGATCGTTCCAGCTTTACTGAAACTTACTGGCAATGTTTTCGCGCCTCTTTTAAAGAAACCTTGTTAGAGGCTGAAAATGTACTGTTGCTACTGTTGAGGAAAGGTCATATAGTCACAGTATCCCCTCCCCAAATTGAAAAAAGGTAGGTTATGTTATGATTTAAACACAAAACACTATCAACAATGACGGTACATAATCTAAAATCACTAATTATCAGATTATCACTGCAAAATTAATATTCTCATCTACAAATACAACCGAAAAATGTGTCAAGTTGTATTGGAAGATTTAACTATGAAAACAATAGGTTATGTTCTGTATTTGTTTTTTCCTCACTAGCCCGAATGGTTCCGAAAATAATTAGTAGCTCAAGTTTACTGTCACTATGAAGCGTTCCGAAATTACTTACTGTGGCCAGTATTTCCAGCAATATCGGAACATGAGGTATTAAGGGCATGTTTCGATATTCCCTGACAGTACTGCCCAGTGAAGATCGTTCCAATTTTACTGAAACTTACTGGAAAAGCTTTCGCGCCAGTTTTAAAGAAACCTTGTTAGAGGCTAAAAATGTACTGTTGCTACTGTTGCAGGAAAGGTCATGTAGTCACAGTATCCCCTGCCCAAATTGAAAAGAAGTAGGTTATGTTATGATTCATACACAAAACAATATCAACAATGACGGGATATAATCTGAAATCACTTATTATCAGATTATCACTGCAAAATTAATATTCTCATCTACAAATACAACAGAAAAATGTTTCAAGTTGTATTGGAAGATTTAACCATGAAAACAATAGATTATGTTCTGTATTTGTTTTTCACTTACTGGCCCGAATGGTTCCGAAAATAATTAGTAACTTAAGTTTACTGCCACTATGAAGCGTTCCGAAATTACTTACTGTGGCCAGTATTTCCAGCAATATCGGAACATGAGGTATTAAGGGCATGTTTCGATATTCCCTGACAGTAATTCCCAGTTAAGATCGTTCCAATTTTACTGAAACTTACTGGCAAAGTTTTCGCGCCAGTTTTGAAGAAACCTTGTTAGAGGCTAAAAATGTACTGTTGCTACCGTTGCAGGAAAGGTCATGTAGTCACAGTATTCCCTCCCCAAATTGAAAAAAGGTGGGTTATGATAGGATTTAAACACTATCAACAATGACGGGACATAATCTAAAATCACTTATTATCAGATTGTCACTGCAAAATTAATATTCTCATCTACAAATACAACAGAAAAATGTTTCAAGTTGTATTGGAAGATTTAACCAAGAAAACAATAGATTATGTTCTGTATTTGTTTTTCACTTACTGGCCCGAATGGTTCCGAAAATAATTAGTAACTCAAGTTTACTGCCATTATTAAGCGTTCCGAAATTACTTACTGTGGCCGGTATTTCCAGCAATATCGGAACATGAGATATTGATGGCATGTTCCGATATTCCCGAACAGTACTGCCCAGTAAAGATCGTTCCAATTTTACTGAAACTTACTGGCAAAGTTTTTGTGCCAGTTTCAAGGAAACCTTGTTAGAGGCTGAAAATTCACTGGTGCTACTGTTGCAGGAAAGGTCATTTTAGTCACAGTATCCCCTCCACAAATTGGAAAAAGGTAGGTTATGTTAGGTTTGAAGTGACAATTGTAACTTTCAAAAACATTTGGAATTGTCACTTTAAACTGACAAGTGTTGACGAGTGCTGCAATCTTCATATTCACGTCGGAAACCTTTCAAACTACCCTCGTACTATCTAGGATTAATTTTTCGAAGATAAACAAGTTTTTTACTGTCCTACAAATTCAAGTGCCTGACGGAATCTTTCCAAACGAATTGCTTACGTTTGTTTTTCAAAGCATGTTGAACCAAAGAACATATGATATATTTGAGAGTTCGCGACCTTCAAAACCACGTGTAGAATATGCTTTAAATGTAATAATTTGTGGGTTGAAAAACATAAGAATTTTTTACTTATTTCATTACGAAAATAATTGGTTAGTTTGTAATATACGCCGTGACGCAATAGAATAGGTATGTGGAGGTTAACGAAACGCAATTCATAATTAGCTTTTTCAGAAGGGAATTAAATAGTTATTTGATTCGATAGTTGGGTAGGTAACTATTCAACCGGTGTGATGTTAGCAAGCATTTTTCAGCAGCCGCTTTTATTTCAGCAGCCAAAATACCAGTGGCGCCGGCATTTCTTTTTGTTTTTCATTAGTTCCAATTACATTTGGATATATCAGAGTGTAGTTCAAATTGAGCATCGTTTTTTATGATTACCATGAGTATTCCACGGTTGGGTAGTTGGTAATAAGGGCCTTGGGGGCGGAAGTGAATCCGCGATACATTAAATCCATATACAGGGTGTCCCTGCACTTCCTCTTTTCCTCTCGGGACTGTAAAAATGGGGTCAAAATATCACCAGTACTTCATATAACTTTTTTTCCTAAAAGCATTCGTTACCAAGTTACGGGCCCTCAAAGTTACAAAATGAAAAATGTTTTTCTTTGATAACTTTCAAAGTGAATATTCAAAATCATCTTAATTTTGGTGATTGACTAGACAAATGAATTCCTTCGATGAGCTTTCATGCAGGAGTCAGTTGTTTTGCTACAAAGTCAGGAACGGACTACCCACGATGGTCCACACCCCAAAACTTTGAAATGACTGGGATTCGTCAAATGTTTTAACAAAACAAGTTTACCTGGACAATTTCCTGAATAAAAGTACTCGTATGGAAAATCGATCGGAGCAACGATTTTTGATAAAAATGCATTTTTGTTCGACGATCCAACCATTATTCGAAAAGATTAATTTGTAATGAAAATAGAAATGATAGGTACAATGTTCATAACGAATTTTCATCATGCAAACACGTTCACCTTACAAAACTCATGGTGTAAATAATTAATCGCAAGCCTCAAGAGCAAACAGAAATGCAAAATCCTTTACAAAAACTGCTCGATGTGACCCCCGTCTCTCTCAATAGATTTTCTTAGTCGGCGCAAACACCCTCTCTGCACTTGAAATAGCATGCCAGGGTCGTTTCGTATGGCTTCACAATGTAATGTAATCCTATTCAACGAAGCATCTCTGCTGTGAATAGGTGTAGCGTAAACGAGGCTTTTTAGATGGCCCCACAGAAAGAAATCCAAACCCATATCACATCCAGAAGGTACATGCCATGACACCTGAAGATTTTCCAGCACGACTGGAATATGCCAATTGGTTCCTGGATAAGCAAAGAGAGGACATGACTTTTATTACTCGAGTTTTATTCACTGATGAAGCAGGTTTCAGAAGAGATGTAGTAATCAACTCTCATAATCTCCACATATGGGCCGAAGAAAATCCCCATGGGATATTGCAAACCAAACACCAACAGAAATTCAACGTGAATGTTTGGGCTGGTATCATAGAAAACCATCTTATAGGACCATTCGTTCTACATAACCGATTGAATGGAGAACGTTATTTGGAGTTCATTCAGAACGATTTGAATAGACTTTTGTAACATGTTCATTTGCAAACCCGAAGAGATATGTGGTTTATGCATGATGGCGCTCCTCCTCATTTTAGTTTGATTGTGCGGGACCATCTGAACCAGATTTACCCCAATAGATGGATTGGTAGAGGTGGGCCATATTCATGGCCACCGCGGTCTCCGGATTCAAATCCACTGGATTTCTTCCTGTGGGGGCATCTAAAAAGCCTCGTTTACGCTACACCTATTCACACCAGAGATGCCTTGTTGGATAAAATTACATTACATTGTGCAGCCATACGAAACGACCCTGGCATGCTATTTCAAGTGCAGAGAGGGTGTTTGCGCCGACTAAAAAATGTATTGAGAGAGACGGGCGTCATATCGAGCAGTTTTTGTAGCGGATTTTGCATTTCTGTTTGCTCTTGAGGATTGCGATTGATTATTTACACCATGCGCCGACTAAGAAAATTTATTGAGAGAGACGGGCGTCATATCGAGCAGTTTTTGTAGCGGATTTTGCATTTCTGTTTGCTCTTGAGGCTTGCGATTGATTATTTACACCATGAGTTTTGTAAGGTAAACGTGTTTGCATGATAAAAATTCGTTATGAACATTGTACCTATCATTTCTATTTTCATTACAAATTAATCTTTTCGAATAATGGTAGACATCTCAGGTTGGATGTCGTCGAACAAAAATTATGTCTATCAAAAATCGTTGCTCCGATCGATTTTCCACACGAGTACTTTTATTCAGAAAATTGTCCAGGTAACCTTGTTTTGTTAAAACATATTGACGAATCCCAGTCATTTCAAAGTTTTGGGGTGTGGACCATCGGGGGTAGTCCGTTCCTGACTTTGTAGTAAAACAACTGACTCCTGCATGAAAGCTCATCGAAGGAATTCATTTGTTTAGTCAATCACCAAAATTTAGATGATTTTGAATATTCACTTTGAAAGTTATCAAAGAAAAACATTTTTCATTTTGTAACTTTGAGGGCCCGTAACTTGGTAACGAAGGCTTTCAGTAACAAAAGTTATAGGAAGTACTGGTGATATTTTAACCCCATCTATACATTCCCGAAAGGAAAAGAGGAAGTCCAGGGACACCCTACCCTGTATATGTTATTCCAGAAAACTTCTGCCAATTTGAAATTGATGTAATACGCCTACCATCATAGACCAATCAATAGAGATTTTTTCGTGAAAAAAATACTATCAGGAAATCGACTGTGCATCATACATAGTTATATCCTGTTGTTTCCTACTCCCAACTGTCATTGCTGAATTTGTTATAAACATTAAAAATCTTTTTTTCATTTTTTTTTTCGTTTTCAACTTTTAACTTGAAAACTAATGAAGCAATCTCGATACTGTCAATGGACGAATTGTAGAGAATCAAAATACAAAGAAAATGAGCCCCAGCACAACTCGATTGGATTATTAGTAACGGAGAAAAATATGAAAAACCGGAAAAATCTTCGTTTTTTGGAAAATTCATAACACCACCATTTTTCAAGTTTTGAAGCAGGCTCTCCACGACATAGTAGTGATTGATATGTACTTCATGTTTGAAAAACTCGGGCACTGTTGGATTATTAGTTTTGGCATAATTGCAATTTGATTTTTTCAATGCACTTTTCTGCAGCAGACCTGGATGCGTGATAGGTGGTCCGATTTGAATTTTTCTGAAACATTTTGAGAGTTGAAGTATAGTACTACAAAATGACTATTCTAATTTTGCGTTAAAATGCTGCGAAATCGGTGAGAAATACTTGCAAACATGAACGAAAACCGGCGAGTGCATGAAAGCGGCTCCGGAGTGGGAGTAGAGAAGCAGATTCATAAAGCCGGGATCCAACGGCGCGTGGAGTGGCAATCCTGGATTGATGGTTGAGTGTCAAGATTGGTGCAACGAAATGTGGCGGGCCGTTCCCACGGAGCATGTAGGATCGCGGTTTCAGACGTGGACATGCAGCGGTTGTAGTCTGTTGTACGCCGGCAGTGTTGGCGGTAAAAATTTGAATAATTTATACTCATTTGCTCTTCAATTCGCTTCCAGGCATCATGAATTAAATTCCTGTTATTATGGTTTGGATCCCGTGGGTTCCAAATAATCAGCTCGGCTTCATAGAGGGATACAAATTCTAACACCACTTCGTTCCACCACTCCATGGTGAATGTTACCACGGCACTGACAGTACCATGCGCCTAGCCGCGTCGTTGAAGCAGTATACACGTATTGAGCGTCATCGTCTGAGCTCTTCTGAACCGTGTTCATTTACCGACAGACGACGGGACTCACCGCGCTGACCGAAAATCACAAAGCCTGCCCTATCCGACGGCGCGTGAACTGGCAAGTTTGGCGCCAAAACTGGCAAGTTTGGTGCCACAACTAATGTTCCGACAGCGCCTGGTTTTTCACACATAAAGCACATATCAATCACTACTATGTCGTGGAAAGTTTGCACTGCAACTTGAAAGTGGCGAAGTTATGAATTTTTTAAAGAAAAGCTGATTTTTTCCAGTTTTTTTTCGTTAATAATAATCCGATCGAGTTGTTGCTATTTTTTTGCATTTAGATGCTCTACAAATTTACATTGAGAGTATCAAGAATGCTCCATTGGTTTTCTAATTAGAAGTCAAAAACGATAAAAAATCAAAAAATATCTTTTAAATGTTTATAACAAATTAAGCAATGACAGTTGGGAGTGGGAAACATAACAGGATATAACTACGGACCGTCTTCCGTATGATGGCACAGTCAGTTTCCTGGTAGTATTTTTGTCACAGAATCAATAAAGCAGAAATTCTCTATTGACTCGAATTCATTCCTAGCAGTGGATCTTTTTCTTGTCAAAATCCGTTACAGCTACAATAATATTTTATTTCATAGTGAAAAAAATATATATATTTCAAGTTTTTGAGTGAGTTCAAGAGCAGTGAATAATAAGTATGAATGAAAGAATCTGTAAAACGATTTCTTCGATTTTGGATCGTGAAGAATTGATGTAACTTTCCACGTTGGAAATTCGAATATAACATGAATTCTGGTGGTTTGATTCAGTTTTAAATATTGTAACGAACCTAGATATTCGAGAACCATCCAGTCGCTCTTCCGCGGAAAACAACGGTCAATATTGGAAACAATTGGAACATGCCGTCGCCAACTGCCAGAATTCGAAAGATCGGGAATTCTGTAACGGAGATAAATAGACAGCCCTCAAGTCTCACGGACAGTCTGAACGAGCCCATACGATCGAGCTATACAGTGGAGTAGTAATATAAATTAAGTTGTAGATTAAGTGTGAAATAAATTAGTAGAACCAAGTTAAGTTTATTTACGTTACAATTGGTGTCGGAAGTGAGATTTTGAAGTGGACAATTGTGCGTGGGAATATAAACTGATACACTGTTCGCGTGAAACAGAAAATAGATAGTGGCCCGGTTTTCGCGAAGTGGACAATTGTGCGTGGGAATATAAACTGATACACTCTTCGCGTGAAACAGACAATAGACTGGTGGCCCGTGGAAAAGAATTCGCGAAGTGAATTTTTAACAAACTGATAAACTTTTCGTGTGAAACAGACTGATACCTCGTCAAAGACAAAATGTGTTCAAGAAAAGTGCGCCTTGCGGACTTGAAGGTAGGGAATTGAAACAGGAATTGGAGGAAGGGACTGGAAACAACGGGTAAAACAAGTACTCCAGGAAAGACTTGCAGAAGGACTATACAAGAAGGTGAGGACCCCGAAACATTTTTATTCAGAGTTCCCGGAGGTGATTTAAGTTTGGTAATGAATAAACTCGAAGAAACTACTAAATCCTGAAGAAGAACTGCAACAAAATTCAAAAGTCTGGAAGAAAATGCTAGAAATCTGGAAGAAAGCTTCAAGAAAATTCTAGAAATCTGGAAGAGAAGCTTCTAGAAAATTCAAAAGCCTGGAAGAAAATGCTAGAAATCTGGAGAGAAGCTTCCAAGAAAATTCTAGAAATCTGGAAGAAGCTTCTAGAAAATTCAAGAAGCCTGGAAAAAATGCTAGAAATCTGGAAGAAGCTTGAAAATTCAGAAATCTGGAGAGAAGCTTTCAGAAAATTCAAGAAGCCTGGAAGAAAGTTCCTGGAAACACGAAGGTCTAAAAAAGAATTGTGTGGTGTGGCTAATTTTCTAGAAGAAGAATGGGAACCGTTGAGACAGAGATAGATAAAATTAGGGAGCAAATGAACACGGAGGTAGATAAAATCAAAGATGGGGTCGAGGCGAAATGGACAAAATAAAGGAAACAATCAGTAAGCTGAAGCTGAAAAACGAATTAATAGTGCGCCCTCCACAGAGATGGTTAACGAAATGCAATGCTGGACTTGAGTTTGAACTTGGATAAAGTTCAAGAGGGAATAAAAGATGTCAAGATCAATTCAGAAATGAGGAAGCTTTCCATGAAGCCGCCTCAGTTCGACGAAAAAAACTCCATGGGCAAATTACCGCCGGCAGTTTGAAGCAGCGGCCAAACAAACGGATGGAATGCAGGGAAAGAGCTGTAGCACTGACACTTGCATTACGTGGAGAAGCGACAAATATTCTACAAACTCTCACCGCCAAGAACAGGAGGACTATGATCAGCTGATTAAACATCTAGAATTACGATATGCCACGCCCATTTGGAACACGTATACCACTCCCAACTGAAAAATCGATGCAGAAATCGGGCGAATCCTTACAAAATTCGAAGCTGACATTGACGCTTGGTTCGTCTCCGCATATCCAACCACACCGGAAAATGTAATGGAGCGATTAGCGGTTCAGGCATTCTTGGATGGACTCCGTGACCAAGAAACCAGACAAGCGTTGACACTAGCTCGTCAACACATTCGTAGACGCACTGGCACGCGCTTTGGAATTTGAGGCGAAAGCAATCCTGCAAAACCAAAGTAAAGTTCGAAGTATTGAAGAAGACTCACAGGAGCATGCTGACTTGGAAGCTGCCATAAGAAAAGTGATGAAGGAAGTTTTGCCTGAGAAAAGACAGATAAGATGCTGGAATTGTGGCAAAATTGGACATGTGCGTAGCAAATGTCAACATTCACACGACTCCGATGCAGGAAAACTAAGGAGGTCGACGAGAAGGGCAATCGTCGGCCTGTGTCCAGCAAGCCCCGGTTAACAACGCATATGTCGCTATCCTGAAACGACAGAACAGAGGTGTTTTCGTAGACGGTCTCATCAATACGAGCCTTGCACCATGCTGCTAGATACAGGTGCGACTAGGACAATTCTCGGACCTTCCTTTGCCAGAACACCGGAACAATTGAACCGACAACTTGGAAGCTACGCACAGCAACAGGGGAGCCAGCTACTGATATGGCGAGCTACCGATTGAAATAATTTTGGGCAGCACTAAAGTGAAACATCAGGCACTTGTAGCGGACATCGAAGACGATGCAATCATCGGAATGGACATCATGAATTCCAGAGGGTTTGAATTGGATTTCAAAGACGGCGTCCTACGTGTCAACGGAGAAGAGCTGGTACTTCATGGGAGAAGTGAGGAGTTGATCCGTGTGCTGTTGGCTGAAGATGTAAGCGTACCTGAGAGGGCTGAAACCATTCTGGAGGCTCGCCTGGACGGAGTGCAAGCAGTGGAGACGTGGTGATGTTCGAGCCCAAACTTCATGATGAGAAAATTGGACGAGGGATTGCACTAGGGAAGACCTTGTTGCGTGCTGACAAATTTGTGCCGGTAAGGGTTATGAATGTCCAATTATTTCCCAGTGACCTTGAAGAAAGGAACAATTTTGGGGCACTGCTCGTCAGTTTCATCTGTGATCCGGGGCGTACGAGGTACGATTAGCCAACCCAACAACTTGCCCACAGAACTAGAAAAATTAGTTGCCATCTTTTCCAAAGACATAAAACCAGCTCAACAGCCCAAACTAAGAGATTTAAAGTACCAAGACATCTTCGATACCGGACAAGGAAAAGGGGGTCGAACTAATGTGGTCCAGCACAAGATTGATACTGGAGGTGCTCGACCGATCCGGCAATCAGCAAGAAGACTTCCTCTTGCCAAGAAGGAAGAGGCTGACAAAATAGTCAGCGATATGGGAAAAGAAGGAGTTATCGAACCATCTGACAGTCCCTGGTCCTCTCCAGTCGTACTGGTGAAGAAAAGGATGGATCGACACGCTTTTGTGTAGACTATCGCCAACTTAATAATGTCACGAAGAAGGACAGTTACCCTCTCCCGAGAATAGATGACACCCTAGACACGTTGGCTGGTTCCACGATTTTCTCGACCCTTGATCTGAAGAGTGGATACTGGCAAGTAAAGCTGGCTCAGGAAGATCGAGAAAAGACTGCTTTTACCATCGGCTCAGGATTGTGGCAGTTCACCGTTATGCCATTCGGGCTCTGTAATGCTCCCGCCACATTCGAAAGATTGATGAAAACAGTACTGAAGGGACTCTCATGGAACACGTGTCTAGTGTATCTCGACGACATAATTGTTGTCGGCAGATCGTTCGAGGACCACGTGCAAAACTTGGAGGAAGTATTCCTGCGACTGAGGAACTCCGGATTGAAGCTGAGCCTAGAAATGCCATCTGTTCCAAAAAAGTACGATACCTCGGCCACGTTGTCTCTGGGAAGGGTAGCAGTGGATGACCAGAAGATCAAAGCTGTTAAGGATTGGCCCATCCCAAAAGACATTCACCAACTTCGAAGTTTCCTTGGTTTATGAAATACTATCGCCGATATGTGCTTGGATTCCAACATCGCTAAACCACTGACCAGGCTCACGGAAGGCCAAACAAAGTTCCAGTGGTCCGAAGAATGTCAAGACTCATTCAGGAAGCTGAAAGGAGCTTTGATCAACGCACCTATACTGAGCTATCCCTACCCAAAGGGAAATTCATTTTGGATACGGACGCCAGCAACGTGGGACTTGGAGCTGTCCTATCTCAGATCCAGGAGGGACAGGAGAAGGTCATTGGTTATTTCAGCAAGACGCTTAGCAAACCAGAGCGCAATTACTGTGTCACCAGGCGAGAGCTGTTAGCTGTTGTAAAGGAGTGGAACACTTCTACAAGTACGTGTATGGAAGAAGATTCCTGTTGAGAACTGACCATGCAGCTCTCAAATGGCTCTTACAGTTCAAAAATCCTGAGGGTCAAGTAGCACGTTGGATCGAGAGACTCCAAGAATTCGATTTCGAGATCGAACATCGAGCCGGAACTAGCCATAAGAATGCAGATGCCTTGTCGCGAAGACCATGCCCAGATGATTGCTCACATTGCCGACGAGCAGAAGAAAGAAGCAACACTTTGTAGAACCGCGGCAATGGATGACAACTGGAATGACAGCAAGATCCAGAAAGACCAAGAGAGACCCCGACCTTGGCTTAGTCGTCAGCTGGAAGATGGGCAATCGAAGACCATCATGGCAGGAAGTCGCAGGTTACTCACCGGCTGTTAAGTCCTATTGGGCACAATGGAACTCTCTTATTCTGGACAATGGGATCCTGAAACGTGTGTTGGAGGCCGATATTGGTGGGAAGACAGACGCCAAATAATTGTTCCCAGGAACAGAAGAGAGGAAGTGCTGCGGGAAATCCATGATGGAGTCGCCGGGGACATCTGAGAGTGACGAAGACCCTGCAGAAAGTGAGGCAACGGTTTTACTGGGCCAATTGTCAAGCTGACGTCAGGACTGGTGCAGAAAGTGCGCTGTATGCGCTGCTAGCAATGGACCTCGAATACGACCCAAGGCCCCGATGCGTCAGTACAACGTAGGCAGCCCGTTCGAGGAGAATCGCCATTGACATCGCCGGCCCGTTTCCCGTATCCGACCACGGGAATAAATACATCCTTGTGGCAATGGACTACTTCAGTAAGTGGGCGGAAGCCTATGCCCTGCCAACCAGGAAGCCATCACCGTCGCCGACGTCTTGGTGAAAGAATGGATATGTCGATTCGGTATTCCAATGGAGCTGCACTCGGATCAAGGCAGAAATTTCGAATCCAACCTTTTCCAAGAAATATGTCTACTGCTGAACATCCGCAAGACAGAACCACGGCCCTACATCCGCAGTCCGATGGAATGGTGGAACGGATGAACAGGACGATCAACCGCCACTTGTCCAAGGTTGTCTCTGACCATCAAAGAGACTGGGACCAGTATCTTCATTTTGTTCCTGATGGCCTATCGATCCGCAGTACACGAGTCAACCGGTCAAACTCCTGCTAGTATTATAATGGGCCGAGAACTGCGACTGCCTTGTGACCTGAAGTTTGGGATACCGCCAGGACAAGACACTGCGGGAGAGGACTACGTCAGCAAACTTCGGCAGAGAATGGACGACATCCACGAACGAGTCCGGTTGAACATCAGAGTGCCAGCGATAAAATGAAAGACCTATGACATCAAGGCCGACGCTGGAGGATTTAAGGTTGATGACCTGGTTTGGCTGTACAACCCCAAACGTCGTCGTGGACTATCACCAAAGTTGCGGAACTCGTGGAAGGCCGTATAAAATCGTGAAAAGGATAAACGACCTTGTGTACCAAATCCATAAGCCACCCGAGGGAAACCAAGGGTCGTCCATTTCAACAGGTTGGCCCTTACGCTGGAAACCATGACCAAGTTCGCACCCTCAAGCCACCGGAGGATGATATGACGTTCGAGAAGTTTATGTCCTTGTATTCAAACGGGCAGAAAGTTCTACATGGGGTTACTAGAGAGGAGTCACGAGACCTTTTCGAGGTGCCTGCTGACTACGCACTAGCGCACTGTGTGGCAGAAGATCTTCGAATGTCAGGGGCATCGCCGTAGTGTTCTCCAAGAAATTTGGTGAATGTCAAACACTGCGGGAGCAGAATCCAGAAGTTGGTGGGGTGCTACAGTTGGAGAAAGGCCAGAGAATGATCTACTACCTAGTTACCAAGAGGCATTCCCGAGATAAACCGTCCTATGAAGATGTCTGGAAGAGTCTCACCAAACTAAGAGATACTATGGTGGACCAGAATCTGGTGGATCTAGCAATTCCAAAATTATCCTGTGGTATTGATGGGTTGGACTGGAGAGTCATGAAGTATGCTGGAGGCGATATTCAGATCCAGCGGCGTCAAGATTTTGGTTTGCTGTAACCCTCTTCCGACCGATCATGAAGACCGTGGAGTGTTACTTCCATCGAACTTCACGGTGCAGATATGGGAGTCATGCAGATATCGTCACACTCCAAGGATGAAATTTCGGGACGAAATGTCTTTAAGAAGGGGGCAATGTAACGAACCTAGGCCGGACCTGTCGCCTCACACGTTGCCATCGACAGCGATGAGATCATCCCCGGAGATATTCGAGAACCATCCAGTCGCTCTTCCGCGGAAAACAACGGTCAATATTGGAAACAATTGGAACATGCCGTCGCCAACTGCCAGAATTCGAAAGATCGGGAATTCTGTAACGGAGATAAATAGACAGCCCTCAAGTCTCACGGACAGTCTGAACGAGCCCATACGATCGAGCTATACAGTGGAGTAGTAATATAAATTAAGTTGTAGATTAAGTGTGAAATAAATTAGTAGAACCAAGGTAAGTTTATTTACGTTACAATATGATTCGGGAAATATTCTCATTAAATATCATTCGTGCTGGAGGATTTTATCGCAATTTTTTTTAAAAGTTCTCTCTATTTTGCCTCTAGGAAATTTAACTAGTGCAATTAGCTGCCTTATTACCAAAGATTAAACCACTCAAGCTCCGCTTTCGTGGTTTAATCAGATAATTAGACCGCAAATCGCACTCAGTAAAATTTCCAGGCAAAATGCTTTCTCGAAAATGTCAAAAAAAATTGAGCGATAAAACCCCTACCAGCACTTATGATATGACCCTTGAATAAACCTCTAGCACATATGATATTACCCTCGATGAAACCCCTAGCAGTTATGATATTACCCTATTATATTTTGCCTGTGCACAAAAAAAAATCAGATGTATTTTATATAAATGCCATCTTGTCAAGTATTATAAATTTTTACGGACACCAGTTAGGCAGAAGTTATGAAAAAGGGTTATATATTCTGTATAATTTATTTAAATGTATTTTTATTAGGTTGCATGGGTTACGTTGTTCATTTGACGAATTTAAATCACAATATTTCTGATTTTCGACAATTTACTATGGTGGCAGTTCTAACTTGATATAGTCAGTCAATATAAAATAAATAAATGCATTTTTTTATTGTCGACTAATTACGACCATCATTCTGCAAGGTTCTTAGATTTTTTTGGTTACTAGCAAATTCACTTTACAGTGGATTTTTCGAGTACAAAAGCCTTGGGAAAAACAATACATCTTCGTTCGAAGGCATTTAGCTCGAAAAGTGATTTTTTCCATTATCAAACCTATTTTGATGGAGATGTGTGAAGGCTTCAAAGTACATCATGTGAAATGGAAAAGTTAACATCACAGAGGCTCGAACAGAACACTGGCTGAATGCAAATGAGATTGATTCCTATAACCTCTCTAATTTAGGTTGGTAAGTTTTTTCTGTAGAGTGAAAAAAAGGGGGCTCCTGCATTTATGTTCACGAGGAGGTAAGTGTAGTTGAGCTTACTGATATCACAAAATACTCTAGTGAACAAATATACGAGATCTCTGCATTCTATGTGAAGAGCATGAATCATTCTAGTCAATATATATATATATATATATATAGATCTCCGGATGCAAAAAACATCGATCAATTCTTGATGAAAATCTGATGTCACAGAAACTTATATCAATACAAGTATATTTGTAGTAGGAGATTTTAATGTACATTTTAATAATCAAAATGATATAAACGCATTGAAAGTTACTCAGATCTTCACACCGTATGGTTTACATAAAATGATACACGAAAAAACACATAATAAAGGGAATTGTCTAGATAACATATTTTGTAACTATGATAGTGGAATTGCCTTTACCTTACCACTAGGACTCTCGGATCACCATGTAGGATTAGTTGCAAACATAAACTCAATGGATTTAAAAAAAGTAAGGAGAACAAATTTATAAGAAGAAGAAACAATATTAATACTTTCAATGCCTATCTAAAAAATGAAAACTGGGTAGATATGAAAGGAAAGACTACAGCTGAAGAGAAGTTCCAAATCTTTGAGATAATTTTGTTGTGAAGCAAGCAAAGAAAACACAGACGCAGCGTTCAGTATTCTACAAAGGTGTGGTGGAATATAATAAACTAGGAAACGAACTGAAGATGAGTCCACTGAATATGTTCAAGAATCATGTCAAGGATTTTATCAGAAGTGAACAAATTAATGTAATATTATAATTTTGTAGTGACATATTATATATGTATTGTTGGAATGTATAGCGAAAGGCTAAATAAAATTACTACTACTACTACTTTTATGTTCTACTATAATGTAAGTTTTCTACTTATAAAAGAAAAAAATGCTCAGAAATGAAAAAATCATGGATAACTCCTCAAGTAAAACAATCCAAAGAAAGTTTGATGTTTCTATACGAGATGCAAAATCAAAACCCTACTGAAAACAATAAAATAGTGTATAAACAGTATGAAAAAGTATATCAAAACAATCTAGAAAAAGCGAAAACGGAATATTATCAAAACGACTGAAAAAAGTGACAATATAATAAAACGGTATGGCAAATCATAAATACGGAAATAGGTCGGAAAAACACAGTAAAAAATGAACCAGAGAATATACCTGTTCAAATCAATAACTTCTTTATGAATAACATGAATAATAAACTGAACACTTTCCCAAAAAATTAACCCAAAAAAAAAAAAAGTTACAGTTACTGATGACGATATCAGAATAATATTAAATGAACTCAACAATAAAAAAACTGAAGAGATCATAAAGAGCTGTACAGCTCATATAAAAGCCATTGTCAGACATAGTAAATCAATGTCTCTCTGGAGGCTATTTTCCTCAAGATCTTAAGTTTGGAAAAGTAATTCCTATTCACAAAAAAGACAGTTTATCTGACCCAAAAAACTTTAGACAAATTTCTATCTAACCATCCCTCTCATCCCTCGAATATGCTATATATACACAACTCATAGAATATTTAGAAATGAATAGTATTCTCAGCCCCGATCAGTTCGGCTTCAGGCCAGGAAGGTCAACCTCCAATGCCATTCACTCACTTACAAAACATATAAATGACGCCTTCGAAAATAGAGAGAAATATATATCTTACATCCGCTTTCGATTGCCTAAATCACCAGATTTTAAGAAATAAACTTTACTTCTACGGGATTAGAGGAGTTTGTCCTGAAATAATCCCCTCATATTCAGAAGAGAGGTTTCAAGTAGTAGATTGAGGTTCAACCCGCAGCGTTAAATCAAAACTTCTGCGAGAAGTACCTCAAGGATCAATCTTAGGCCCACTATTATTTCTCATTTATATAAATGATCTACCCCATTCGATTGAGTCAGAGAGTATCAATACAACAATGTATGTAGATGATGCAACTCTCAGCAAAAGAATTACCACGATCGACAATCCTCAACAAACCCTAAAAATAATACTAGAGAAGGCACGTTCATGGTTTGATCCCAACTATCTGATATAAAATGAACAGAAAACGGAATCGTTTACCTTCCAACTGAAAAACACAAATAAAATAGAAAGTAATACTGTTAGATTTTTAGGGTTTCAAACAGATTCAAACCTAACGTGGACTGAACATATAAACAATATCAGTACCAAGTTGACCAGGTCAATATTTGCCATCAGAAGAGTAAAAACAATTGTCAGCCAAGGTGCTCAAATACGGAATATTAAATTGGGGTAATGCATCAAAGTCACAACTACAAAGAATATTTGTGCTTCAATAAGCGGCTGTGAGAAGTATATATTCTGCTAAATCTGATGAAACATGTCGCCCGATCTTCAAAGAACTCAAAATAATGACCCTTTTCTGTGTGATTGTTTCCGAAAACCTGGTGCAGACTGATCAAAATTGAAGTAATCATCTCTCTCATACTGACATACCCAACTATGACACCAGAAATAAAACTGATTGACTCCAAAAAAAACAGATTAAACAAGACGAAAGACAGGGGTATCAAACTCTATAATGTATTACCACTTGAACTACGCAACATGCCACTACAAAAATACAAAAACACAATCAAGCAAATTTTGGTTATGAACCCCCTATATTATGTTCATGATTTTTTTCATATTATCCAAAATATAGAGGTTGTCCCGAAGTGATGCCCTATGATATTATATCTTATTTTATAGGTTTTATTTTATCTATTAAATGAAATATTAAGATGTTTATTACTATAAGCTAACTTAATAATTGTAAATCAGAATAGCTATTTGTTCTATTTTTACTGCATTTTAATGTATAACTCTATATGAATTTTCAAATTTTAATCTCCTAGTGACGTGTCTACAAACTTTATGTTTCTCAAGACAAATAAATTATTATCATTATTATTATTATGGCTCCCCGTACCTCGACGTATGAGATCTTCTGTACAGTCCCGTTACCAGTTTTAAGTCGTTTTTGTCCAACTCGAGAAGCTATTCAGCTTCCTTTGGCGATGGGCTTAAGCCAGCGCGGGTTTGAGTCTCACGGCGCGTGACTTGGCAAGCTTGGCTTGAGGATTGTCGAGTCTCGCGTCGTGAGACCGGTCGACTCGCGTAGGCGAGGTTGGCAAATATAAATGTCGGTAATTCTACAATCATCAAGGCGCGTGGCTCGACCAGCTGGCTCATACTGTATGGCTTGTTGAGCGGTCTCACATCGCGAGGGTGCCTGTCGACAGTGTCAGCTATGACGGGGGAGCGGTCATTCAGAGAGACAGTTTGGTGGCGGCAGAGTATTGTGTATTAACATAAAGTGAAATTCAGAAGCAATAATAAAATTCTTAGATTTATATGGAACCCAATCAGAAAAAATTGTATGTAATGATACGCTGCTGCACATGATATACATTGTAAACTAAATAACTACTACACTGGACAATACCTGCCGTCTTCGGCTCGAGTACCATTCTCAAGTCACTGATAGACAACGAGTCGGTGAAATTATACAGCCGTGAGACCGATCTGGCTCGAGATTGCGCAAACCTCAATCCTGTGCTCCAAGCACAATCCTCCAAGCCAAGTCCATCAAGTCTCGCGCCGTGAGACGCCAGCTTCAGAAGCCTTTTCACTCGTATTTGTTCTGGAACCTTATAACAGTAGGTTTGATTTGGTCGCTTCCCAGCACTGATACTCTTCCTCATTATGGCCAGGGAATTAAATGTTAGCGTCTTCTTTGGCAAGGCTGTCTGCTTCCTCATTTAATTTGATCCCCTTGTGTCCTGGCACCCACATCATAGTGACATGATTATTCGTAGCCAGTTGTTTTAGGAAGGGTTTGCAGTCCCAAGTCAGTCTAGACTCACAAGTGTGTGACTTTACAGCTTTCAGTGCTGTTTGGCTATCTGATAGGACATAAATTTTTGCCCCCTGGAGCCTTTTGCAAGGTATTCTTGTGCGTAAATTTCAAAGCATGGATTTCTGCTCGCAAATTTGTTGGAGCTTTGCCTAGGGGTTTTAAGAGCCTAAAACTAGGACCCGTTACTCCCACTCCCTTTCGTCCATCTTGGATCCATCAGTATACCAAACTGATGCATTGCTTACTAGTTGAAGCCCGTTGGTTGTGAATATGTTAGAACTCCTTGTATTAGTAAAACATTAACACTTTGATAGATTTGTCATTTAATATGAGGATTGTCATTCGAGAACTGAATACATATTTTATTAGTTATTGAGTCTTCATTCAATATATCACAGGAGACGAAGGATTATGGATTCTGAGGTGTTCGTGAAGTTGTTGGAACAGCAGAACAAAATTCTGGAAATGCTTACACTGAAGGTAAACACTGACAAGTTACCAGAATCAAAATCTGAAAACATTGAATTCATCATCGAATCACTGGCCAGAAACCATAGTTGAATTTGTACCAGATCCGGAAAACAATATCACATTCGAATCATGGTATGAGAGATACGAAGATCTGTTTGTCCTCGATGGAAAAAAGTTGGATGATGCAGCCAGAGTTCGACTTTTACTGCGAAATCTCAATACTATTGCACATGAGAGGTACACTAACTTCATTTTGCCGAAACACCCCAGAGAAATTCAGTTCGAAGAAACTATAAAGATTCTCAAGAAAATTTTTGGAAAACAATCATCTATATTTAGTACTCGATACAAGTGTCTACAGCTGAATAAAATCGAATCCGACGATTTTTAACATATGCTGGTATTGTGAACAAACATTGTGAAGCTTTCCAACTGAAGAACCTGAACGAGAATCAATGCAAATGTCTCATGTTTATAATTGGATTGGAATCTTCCAAATATTCGGAAATTACAACACGTCTTTCATCAAAAATTGACAAAGATGGAAAAGACGACATCTCTTTAGAATATTTAGTGGATGAATGTCATCGAATATCGAGTTTGAAGGAAGATACAGCTCTCGTTGAACACAGAACTAGTGCCACAGTTCACGCAGTTTTCAACAAGGAAAAGAAACATCAAAGCAGTTTCGACAAACCCAGAACACCTCGTTGGCAATGCGGGGAGATGCATTTCAAGAAGGATTGCAGTTTCTCTAAACACAAATGTGGAGTACGTTCCAAAATTGGACATGAAGAAGGCTATTGTTCCTGTTTCACAGATAAAACTACAGAAACTCATCAAACCAAAAACAGTAAGTGGTTCAAGAAGAATAAAGGTCCAAATAAAAATACGAAAAATATATTCATCAACCAAATAAATTCATCCCGAAAATTCGTCACTTTGGTCATCAATGGTGTACAAACATCACTTCCGTTTGACACCGCGTCAGATATCACAATCATTGATGAAAACGTATGGAAAACAATTGGCCAACCAGAAATAATTCAAACCCAGGAAGTTGCGTTCAACGCTTCCAAACAAGAGGTGAATTTACTTGGGAGAATAAACTGTCAGGTGATACTGGGTGATCATTCACAACCGGTAGAGAAGACATGTTTCGTGACATCAATGAATGGGTTGAATATATTGGGAATCGACTGGATCGAGGAATTTGGATTATGGGACATTCCAATTAATTCAATCTGCAAGAAAATGGATTCATCTTTCCAGACACTATCAAAAATAAGTTTGGAATACTTAAAAAGCACTTTTCCAAAGGTTTTCAAAGATGGTTTGGGACACTGCACCAAATCAAAAGTGAAAATACATACAAAAGCCGGTGCCAAACCTATTTACGACCGAAACGACCAGTAGCATACAATGTGAGACAATTAGTCGAGGAGGAATTGGACCGATTAGAGAGAGAGGGAGCAATTACTCCTATTGATTTTTCTGATTGGGCAGCACCAATTGTAGTAGTTCGCAAACCGAATGGAAAAATTCGTATTTGCGCCGATTACTCAACAGGCCTAAATGATGTTATAGAATCACATTGTTATCCATTGCCAGTTCCAGAGGATATTTTTTCGAATATTTCAAATGGAGTTATATTCAGCAACCTTGACTTATCCGATGCCTATCTACAAGTCGAAGTTGACGATGAATCCAAGAAAATTCTGACAATTTCAACACACAGAGGGCTATACTCGTTCAATCGTCTTTCTTTTGGAGTCAAGATGGCCCCAGGAGCTTTTCAGCAGTTGATATCATCGTTTCTGGTAGAACCGAGATGGAACATAATCAAAATCTCTTCAAAGTTCTGAAACGCATTCAGGATTATGGTTTCCGCCTGAAAATTGAAAAATGCAAGTTTTTCATGTCACAAATAAAATATTTGGGTCATATTCTAGACAAAAATGGAATCAGACCTGATCCATCAAGAATCACAGCGATTTCACAAATGCCACCACCCAATGATCTCACAACACTTCGATCATTTTTGGGTGCCATTAATTATTATGGCAAATTTGTGAACAACATGAAGCAGATTCGTGGACCGCTGGATGATCTTTTGAAGAAAGACACCAAATGGAATTGGTCAGATAAATGCCAAAAAGCATTTGAGAAACTGAAGGCTGTGTTGTCTTCTGATTATTACTCACTCATTATAAACCAGAATTACCCATTATTGTAGCAGCTGATGCGTCAGGCTATGGCCTTGGAGCGTGTATTCTCCACAAATTTCCAAATGGAAGTATCAAAGCAATTTGTCACGCATCTCATTCTTTAACATCAGCGGAACAAAAATACAGTCGAATAGAAAAAGAGGGGCCTTATTTTTGCCGTGACCAAATTCCATAAAATGATTTTCGGAAGAAAATTTACACTTCAGACAGATCACAAACCACTTCTGTCAATTTTTGGATCGAAAAAAGGCATTCCTGTGTATATTGCAAATCGTATACAAAGATGGGCCCTGACTTTGCTCTCATATGATTTCAATATCGAATACACATCATATTTGGCATTTGGACATGCAGATGTTTTATCAAGACTTATGGATCGCGAATCGAAGCCCGATGAAGAGTTTGTCATTGCAGCTCTGTATATGGAAAATATAGTCAAGCAAATTATCGAGGAAGCTACGAATTATTTTCCAATAACATCTGAAATGATAGCGAGAGAGACTCCTAAGGATGCCGTTCTAAAAAAAGTATCAGACTACATTTCCTACAGTTGGCCTCAAGAAATAGACGAACCAGATAGTCGACAATTCCATAATAGAAGAGAATCTTTATCAGAAAATTGTATACTCTTTGGATGTCGAGTGGTCATTCCCACCATTTTTCGGAAGATGATTCTAAAACAACTACATAAAGGACATCCTGGGATAGATAGAATGAAGGCGTTAGCCAGGAGTTATGTTTATTGGCCTGGTATAAAGAAATCGAAAATTTCATCTATCAATGTAGCTCCTGCCTGCATGCTTCAAAATCACCTTTGAAAACGGAACTAGCATCTAGGCCAATACCAAATGAACCCTGGACTAGGTTACATATGGATTTTGCCGGTCCTGTAAATGGATCCAGTTCTCTCATCATAGTGGATGCTTATGCCAAATGGCCCGAAGTTTTCAAGATGGAGACAACCACTGCTACGGCTACCATCAAGAAACTAAGGGGATTGTTTTCAATTTTCGGACTTCCGAGAACCATAGTTTCGATAATGGTACACAATTTACAGTTCACTCTTTAAAGATTTCTGCCAAGTCAACGGAATTGATCATATCCGTACACCAGTTACCATCCCCAATCAAATGGTTTGGCAGAACGCTTTGTAGATACTTTTGAACGCGCTCTAAAAAAAATGAGCGGAGAAGAAACTACGTATGAGATCATAACTACTTTTCTTCAGACATATCGTTCAACTCGAAACAAGAATGCTCCAGAAGAAAAATCACCTGCAGAATTGATGTTTGGAAAAAAAACAAGATCAATTATGGATTTAGTCCTACCTTATTCCAAAGAGAACAATTCTGGCAACTCGAGAATGGAACACCAATTCAATAAGAAACATGGAGCAAAGAAACGAAATTTCGAAGTTGGTCAACCAGTTTTTGCAAAAACCTGTTCACACAACAAAGAAAAGTGGGTCCCAGGTAAAATCATTGAATGCCGTGGGAATGTTATGTACAACGTGTTCCTTGAGGGAGATCATAAATAATCCGATCCCATGCAAACCAACTCAAACCTAGAGTAATCGGTACCAAGGAAGATGATATTCCAAATGAAAGGGAACTAATACCAATTAATATTCTATTGGATACGAACTCCTTTGAGGGAACAGTTGAGTTAAATTTGGATGAACCACCACATACTCTCCAAGAAGTTGGTTGTTTCCAAGAAGAGAGAAGTAGAAATCAGGATCAGCCTGATGAGAAATCTGAGGAATCAGTCAGTCGTACTGAGTACCTTCCAATTCAAAGACGAGAAACTCGTTTACCAAAAAAATTAGAGGATTTCAATGTGGAACATTTCAAAAGGGGGAGTTAGAACTCCCTGTATTAGTAAAACATTAACACTTTGATAGATTTGTCAGTCAATATGAGGATTGTCATTCGAGAACTGAATATATATTTTATTAGTTATTGAGTCTCCATTCAATATATCACAGGAGATAACAGAATATATTGTTTACAACCACTTCATAATTCACTTCGAAGTCGTGCCTAGATGGCATAATATTGTCAAGTATGAAAAATATTACCCGATATAAATATAGCAATTATTTCTCTTTCAAAATTCAGAATTAATTTATCAGACCTGAAGATAAAATCTAAACATAATTAAGCCCAGAGTTGAAAATTCCATAGTTCATTTATTTATTAGTAATTCATCCTTCAGTATACATTTTTTGAAATACAATATTTCCTGCATAATTAAAGTTCATCACCGTTCATTAGCCAGGTATCGGATTTCTATTCAATTCCTGAGTACTGAATGGCAAGAAAGCTGATTCTGCAATAGGCAGCGCAATAAATCATGACTCAACGATATTTTTAATTTAAACTGAAATGATTTTTTTGGCTCGGCTTCTTTTTATGTGCCTGTTTATGCTGCCAGTCATGTGACACATCTCCTTCCCTTGGTTTTTATGATAATGTAAGTGTTACTTTTATTCACTTCCTTTGGTCATTGTTCACTTCACTATTTTGGTATTCACCATCACGTTATTTTTTACTGTTTTAAAATTTTTAATAAACCATAATAGTTTTCACTTCACTTTTTTATTTCACTATACCAGGGTGGTCACAATCACAGAAGTAAAAATGTTTTAACCTCTCGCAAGCCAAGCAAGATAATTAGTGGGCATCCTGAATAGTTAGGGGGCCGGGTTTCACAGGGTTTCCCAAAGTAGAGCGTGACAATATCTGATGTCTTGTACCTGGATTCTGTGGGAATATTTTCCAGAATCCTCAGATATTCTGTCAAGTTAATGACTATTCGTATGAAACCACGTGGATCTTGACTCCATAGATTCACTCCCAATTTGAAACCTCCATCTTGTTTAATAATGAATTGTTGGACTGTAAGTACCTACTCACATATCGTTGTCCCCCGGTATATACTCCTTAACTATTCGTATTTCAATGACTTTGAAAAAATTACAGAGGGGAGTAGCAATGACCCCCGGGTAATGGAACTAATTGTTTTAGGTTCATAAAAATTAATAGTACTGGCACAGTTATAGTAAACGAAATGATCTCTAACCCCTTCGGAATCTATAAATGACCGATATAATAAAGGATATTGTTATGCCATTTCATATATAAATGATATACAGCGGTAATTCTTTCATGTTTTCACTTCATCTTTGGTAGTTTTTTAATTCAATTTCTTTCTTCGTTTTTTTTTCTACACTATTTCTAGGTTTTTCTATTTTCTAGCTTTTCACAAAGAGTATGTTCACGAACGTTCATAGCGCCTTCATATCCTTTTCACAATTTTCTACTTGGTAGTGTTTGTTTTTCAGCTGCCAAACGAGTTCGCATTTCTCAATATACCACACTATCAATAGTCCATGGCGTGTCCTTGATTAATCTGTTCACTGACATTTGAAAGCGATTTAGATTCGTTTTGAATATTCGAATGCTCATATCACCGACAAGATTTTCATTTGCATATAAATTCCCGTCTTCTGGATTGGTTATGAAAATACATCAGCAATGAATAATTTCAAGTATATTACCCATAAACGTTATGTAGTGGAGAAATGGAAAGCTTCAGTGGTAAATGTGATTCAAGAAGTTTAATAATGTGATATGCAATGCGGCTTTTAATAGTCCCCTTGTTAACTTTTGAACGGTTCGACGTAGAACAATGAAAAAAAACCGTATTGAATGAAATCACCGATACTACTTTTTGAAATGAAAAACATTGTGAGTGCCCGATAGATGACGCAGGGGGGCACATCAACTTTAAAATTTCAAATAGCATGAGGGGTCACGTGGTACATCGTTGAAAAGATAGTTCAATTCTCTTTCCAACCATCTAATTGTTCTTATCATTTCGTTGATTTGTTTTTTCACAATGTGCATTTGAAATGTCAAGCATAAGTGCGGCTTTTTATAGTCCCCCCCCTGTCAACTGGTTCGACGTAGAACAATGAAAAAAAGGTATTGAATGATATCACCGATTCTATTTTTTGAAATGAAAGACATTGTGATTGCCCGATAGATGGCAAAATTTCAAATACCATGTGGGGTCAAGTGGCACATCGTTGAAAAGATAATTCAAACCTCTTTTCAACCATCCTTTTTGTGAAACAATGAAACATGGAATTTATTGAATGGTATTACCGATCCTACTTTTTGAGAGAAGATACATTGGAATTACTCGACAGAGGGCGTTGGGGGCACATAAACTTGGAAATTTCGAAAGGCATAGAGGTCGATTTGCACATCGTTGAAAAGGTAATTCAATGTTTCTTTCAACTATGGTTGTTCTACGGAATCACAATTGTGAGTGCGGCTTTTTATAGCCTCCCCCCCTTCGTCCCTCACTCTAAACTTTTGAACGCTTCGACATAGAATAACGGTCCCAAAACTATTTTGAATGATATCACCGATACTACTCTTAGAAATAGAAGACATTGTGATTCCTCGATAGATGACGCGGGGAGGCACATCAACTTGAAAATTTCAAATAGCATGGTGGCACATCGTTGAATAGATAATTAAATATTTTTTTCAACCATCCTATTTTTTTTTTTTTGTTCAAACGTTTTTCCTCAATATGCATTTGAAATTTTGTTATACTTTTCAAATTGAAAAAAAAATAGATTGTTGAAAAGAGAATTAGTAATATTTTCAACGATGTGCCCATATTTTCAACCCACCCATGCTATTTGAAATTTTTAAGTTGATGTGCCCCCCCGCGCCATCTATCGGGCACTCACAATGTCTTTCATTTCAAAAAGTAGTATCGGTGATTTCATTCAATTACTTTTTTTTCATTGTTCTACGTCAAACCGTTCAAAAGTGGGGGGGGGGGGTATCAAAAGCCGCACTGTATACAGGTTGATTTTTTCCTCCCCCTTTGAAACCCCTTTGAAAATGGATGACATTGAAACAGAAGGTTAGGCGGTCCTTATTGTGGCATATGTATTTCAAGTTTGCGAGATTTTAGTAATGAAACTTAAAAAAAAAATTAATGTTTATTTCGATCCTTCATCGCCTGTGCAAATGAAGGAAACATTTATGCAGATGATCGATTTTTTGTATCGCAGATTTTTCTATCCTTCCTTCCTTACTGTAGTCGAGCGAAATTAGAGTAGATAATTTTTTTTGTATCGTTAGTGATATGAGTGAGATGTGGAGATGAATGTTGGATGACTATTCAAATCGAGATTGATTTCAACGAAACTCATGGCATTAGATTACGATTTCCTAATCATTTCTCTTATTTCATCAATAGACGAGAACACGAGAAATTATTATCGCTTTAAATATGCTTTAAAATACATAACGCATATGTGTATACATGTACCCAGAAAACATTATTCAAGTCAAATTTCAATTACAGTAGTTCCTATTCATTTTTGAAAATCAGCAAATTTTTAAGCTATTAATATTGGCGCTCTTTGTGACGTAAACCGGTGATCGGGTTGATTGTGACGTTAAACGGCAATGTTTCCAAGTTTCTGATCTATAAAGTCAGAACTAGAACACTAGTCGCAATGTCAAGCGAACAATATATTGTCGATTTTACGGTGCACATAAACCTTGTTATTTGTGATATCATGAATCATTGGGGTCCATCAAAACTATTTCTGATAAAAGAGAAAGCCAATCATTTATTATTGTTATGGAGGCGCAGCCTAAGATTTGAAAATACGGCAACGATGCAAAATTGATTGAAGCTGTCAAGTGTGGGATTGGTTGATCGGGTGATTACGTCACATAATTTGCAATGGCGCTAGAAAAAGCCATTTAATTTTGCGACTTTAAATATTTTTTTCAAGTTTTAGTAAATAAAAAAAAAAGAAAGGTAATTACCAACAGACTGTTCACAAGATGAAGAATCCATTAAAAATATTTTGAAAATTTCGTGTCCTCGCCCATTGTAACAGTATTACTATCAGTGTCAATGATTCACCAAAAGCATTACGGATTTGTTTTATTGAATATTTAATAAGGAGAGTTTTATGAAACCGGAAGAGGTAATTAGTTGGCTGATAACATATTTTCATGCAATGAGAGACCTAATTCTATGTTATGTTAGAATACATGGAGCATGTCAGTGGCGCTTCATTCTCGAATTATTCCATATAGAGTAATTTCTCGTTTTGTTATATATTTTGGAAGATAAGGGAATCATACATTATACAGGGTCACTCACGGTCGATGGTAGGTTAGACGATTATGGAGAACGGATTATGTTTTATAATTTTGGTTTCTTGGGTGGATTAGTTATGCTCTATCTATCTCAACGATTTTCAGGACTGCAGCGTTGCAGTTTATATTGAAAAGTAGCAACAACTTTGATATTTTAAATGAGACATACAAGGGTGTTTCATTTAAAATATCAAAGTTGTTGCTACTCCATATACCCAAGCTTCCATCAGAAGTGCGTAAGAAGATTTGATCTTAACCCATGCTACTGTTCAAAGGATCCTTCATAATCATAATATGGAACCATACAAGTTTACGAAAGTTTCAAGTCCTGGAACCAGAATATCATCAGTTCTGTGAAACCATTCTGATGCGCACCTGAGAAGATTCCAACTTTTCAAAGGAAATAATTTGGAAGACGAAACATTTCTGGGCTGACAAGAATCCACAAAGGATCAAGGAATTGTGGTTTCAGGAAAAGTTTAGTTTTAACATATTTTGAAAGATAACCAGATAAGATTTCTCATTTACGATAAATCGTTAAATTCGTAGAAATATCTCGAAAATCTTAGGACAGTGACGAACGATTTCTTGGGTAATCTGTCAATAAAGGAGTATTATACCTGCTGGTTTAACTAGATGGGACATCGGTTCATTGCACTGGAAAAGTTATTTCAAATATTTAATGATCGCTGGTTTAGGCGTTTAGGACCGTAGTATTGGCCTGCAAGATCACCCGACCTAACGCACTTCATTGGTTGGGGGATTTGGATTGTAAAGTTTACGTGACATCGGTACCCAGTAATCAAGACCTGTGACAACGCGTGATCAATAGATAAGGAGGCCCACAAATCTTTCTACAAATATTCGATTTCAAAATGTTTGGAAACCAAAGGTGCTCATTTGAACAATTATTTCAAAGTTTTCTGAATTTGTATACATGTTTATTGTATTAAAATTGTTAATTGATGTTTAACCATTTTGTTATATGTTATTTTACATAATGAAAATTGTTTTTTGTTGGTTTCGTAAATTTCGATTGGCTTTCAGTTTTGACCTTTAACTGATGAAATTATTTTGTAAATATACAAATTTTCTCTCGTTCATAGGTTGTGAATCGGGATCCATTTCATTAAACCTGCTGCATGTTCTTGCTATAATATGATCAAATTGCATGTTCTTGCACATTGAAGAAAAACAATTTCTTCAAAACTTTATTTGAATAGTTATTGCCTCCAATTTTGATTCTGGTCAGATCAAATTTTCGTTAATAAACGAGCAAATATTTTATTCTTGATGCACTAATTGTCGAATTTTCATAATGACATGTTCCATGACATTTCATAGCTACCTAATACAAAATATGGCAAAATATTTTTTATAGAAACTTGCTTTTATTTCGGAAACCTGACTATTTAGTTATAGGAACATGATACATCATTTGAGGATATTCGATAATACAGGGTGTGCATTTAGAAAAAATGCACTTTTCACCATTTTTGTATCTATCGAAAATCACAAATTTTGAACGACCCTGTATGATAGAGAACAAATTCCAATAGACATAACAAATACACAGGACAATGAAAAACTCACCCAAAATATCAGTATTCTACGAATCCAAATACCATCATTTAATTGAAACAATGTTTTGCACAAAAAATAAGAAAATCAATTTATATCTCGAAAACAGCTGGAGATAGGGAAGTATTTTACAAAAATAATCGGAAAGCAACAGCGAAACGGGAAATGCAATAATATTGCATTTTTCGCTTTGCGATGGTTATACTTCCTTTTGATTTGAGTCAGATTACATAATAGAAATATTAGGAAGCATTTAGGAAGATTTGAATCCAGTAATTTTTTATTGAAAATTTCAAGGTTTATACAAAAAAAAACCTTTGTTTTTGTTTCCAATGAAAATGATCTTTTTTTCTGACACATGATTCTTCTGCTTGATTGATGGCACTTTCAGAATCAATAAAAAAAAAAGAAATCTACCTTTCCGACTGGCCGCGCCATCGATTCTTTAATATATTTGATTTTGAATTCGAAACAATTCTTTTTGAGCTCTGATAATGAATTTATCAAAATTAGAAACGTCCAACATACTTTCTGTAATCAATATGTTAATATAATTTTTTCTGAAATCCGACTTTTAACTTATTTTCCAAATGAAAATATTGTTAGTGCAGTAACAGGGATGAGTAATTGTAGAGCCGTTTACCAAAAAATTAATATGTTCTCTGTACGATTTTTTTTGATGGGCATATCGTGCTTATTATTCATGCTATTGTTTTGCTTTATTATGCTTATGATTAAAGGGGTCTACAGACGTAGCAATTTATCGGACTCGATATCGGGGGGCTGATGTCGGGACTCGAAATCGTGACGAGTGTAGGCTCGTCGGCCGACTAAATAATTACATTCCCGATATCGAGTTGTCGGGTGGCCCAGACCTCCCGACCAAGTAGATCGGCCCGATCCCCCACAATTATTTCCTTTTGGTTGGCACGTCGGACCTGTCAGGACACGATTTCCTTTCCCTCTTCATTTCACTCAACTTATTTCTTCTCGTTTTCAGTGCAACTCTTTGTGTTATTGAACTAACAACATGTTAATGACATTCAAGAAACGGGTGAGTTCAATAAGTCATAATAGTTCAATGATTGCATGAATTGAATATTGAAAACAACATGAGTGTCTTTGGGACCCAACGCTGTAAGAACAATCCCATTTTTTTTCTTTGTCGGCAGAGCAGGAGCCATCTTTGTCGGTTCACGTATAATAGTAACTGATAGCACTTGATAGGGAAGATTAAAATCGGAACGTGTATACATATAGTCGATCCAATTAGTCCCGACGTCGGCCCCACGATATCGGGTCCGCTCAATTGGTACGTCCGTAGGCCCCTTTACATAGCTTAAATTTGTGCGGTTCTTATATTATTCAACAATGATTTTTATGAAATATAAGTAAGGTCAAGCATTCTTCATTCTTTCAACAGTATTTTTTATGAGTAATTTAATGGTCTCTTAAAGATTTTTTTCACTGATACATCTTATTTTTTCCGATGTAATATTGCTACTGCACCCCCGCCGACTAGATATTCCTATGTAAGACGGGTCTCTACTTGCATAGTCAATTGATTTCAATTGGGAGGGGTCTAAAATATTTCGCAAATACTTGAATCCATGAAAGAGTGCTCATCGGTGTTTTAGTTACTTGATCAACATGGAAGGTCCAACTCAGACGTCATCAATAACCACTCCTAAGAATCGAATAATTCTGCTGATCTAGTAATTTTATCGTTTCCCATATCAAATGTATCATATTGGGTAGTGAATTGGCATAGTGAATGGTAAAAAGAATGTTTTACTCGTAATTTATTGATATTACTTCATCCATAAAGTACTCAAAGAGTTTACTCATGCCACCTTCTACTTTAGTTTTGAGGTCCTTTCAGCTAGCAGCACTATAAAGTACTGCTGACACCCCATAAACCTAGCAGAACCATTTGCGAATTTTAAATTTCCAATTATGCCATAATGTGTCGCTAATCAATCGCTAATTTATTACCACAATTATAAATTTGTCACTCATCGTTTAAAAAAAACATGGTTCTGCAAGGTTTATATGGAGCTAGCAGAACCACTTCCTATCTATCTATTAGCATAGTAAGTGAAATATATTTTCGTCGACAAAAATGTATTGAAGGCCTAGTGACTGCGATGCCTCTCTTGCATCAATATTACAAATGATTTCTAGTGAGTATCTATCAATCAATCAATGAATACTCTCTTTTGGAAAACATTCTTCTTTGTCTCATTCATCTACATGAGTTCTTAATTAGGACTGGAATAGAAAATCAAATACCTTCCTGAATAAAAATGCAAATTTTCACTTTTAGAATTTTTCTTTTGAGTTAGGGTCCTTTCTCAATATCTATCAGATGTAGTTCAATGTCCAGCGTGACTTTAGCTGAGGAAGTAGTTGTTTCCTGTTAGATATTCACAAAAATAACTTCATTTCTATTGTGGATTTTTCAATTCACAGAAAAATATTTCTATCAAATTTTCAATTGAGGATGTTTCCTTTTTCAACATGAATACTCCACTAGAGGTTATCTTGAACGATGGAACATAGTGACTGAATACAAAGGAGAAATATAGCGTCTGTGAATATTCATAAGTAAATGAAAATTGTGGCATGGCAGACAAATTTTTAAATTAAAGAAAAAACCATCCTCGAGCCGGAATCGAACCTGCGACCTTTGGATTTCTAGTCCATACTCTAACCATCTGAGCTATCGAGGCCACAGATTCCACTGCATTTCGAGGATTTCGCTTTTCTCTAGAATTTAATGTTAGTTGTTGTGGGAATGGATTTGAAGGTGAGGGATCTCATGTACTATCAGTGGCCATCAAGACCAATTTAACCTTTTCCTAACATCGCCGTAGATAGACGGCTTCGGAAAGTGTCAGGTGTTGATCTTCGACTACTGAACAAAGTTGCCAAATACATTTCTCCTTTGTATTTACATTTGGCAAACTTTGTTCTGTGGTCGGAGATCAGCGCATGGTGAAATTGATCTTGATGGCCACCGAGAGTACATGAGATCCCTTATCTTCATAATCCAATACCACAACAACTTAAATTAAATTCTAGAGAAAAGCGAAATCCTCGAAATGCATTGGAATCTGTGGTCTCGATGGCTCAGATGGTTAGAGCATGCTCGATGATGGTTTTTTTCTTTAATTAAAAAATTTGTCTACCATGCCACAATTTTCATTTACTTTCAGTGACTAAAGTTTATCATTCATTCGCAGATGATTCCACATCTGATTTTATGAACATCCTGTTCATATTTTCAAACAAACCAATCTGTCATACCCCATGGCAGTTATTAATGTCGAAAAACACTAATTTAAAAGTGTCGCTCCAGAAAAATAGAAAAATAAAATAACTATCTGAATTAAAATGCAAATTTGCACTTTCAGAATTTTGTCTTTGAGTTAGGGTCCTTTCTCAATATCTATCAGATGTAGTTCAATTTCCAGCGTGGCTTTGCCGGGAAAGTAGTTGTTTTCTGTTTTTCAATTCACAGAAAAATATTTCTATTCAATCTTCAATTGAGAATGTTTCCCTTTTCAACATGAATAACCCACAAGAGAATCTTGAACGGTGGAAGATAGTGACTAAAGTTTATCTTTCAGTCGCAGATGATTCCACATCGTGTTCATATTTTCAAACAAATCAATTATAAATGGCCTTACTTATTATTATTGTTCAGATGCAAATACCATGGATATATCCTATTGAACGAAGATAATTGTCTAATGGTTTAATCTCATCATTCACTTAGATTTTCATTTTCACATGTCACACGATCGAAAGTAGCCTGAATTGTTAACCAATTTTCTGATTGAAATGATTAGCCAAAAAAAACAAAGATGAAAAAGACAATACATACTGTCAGTGGATTGAATGGAATCCAGCATTATGAGAGTGAAAAAATATGTTTTGTCCTAGTGAAGTCCTGGAAATGTTGATGAAAATATTTTTTTTGTACAACTATTGATTTTACAAATATATGAAATATTTGATACCACCAGTTCTCAAACATTTCAATGAATATTGTTGTCTTCATAAAATCGAGGAACACTCTGAATACTTTTTTAATTTAATGAAAAAACGTAATTATGTTGCTTTTGACAGTGGACGTTGGGCAATCAGATCTGGAGGTGTACGAAAAAACTAGCAAGCCGAATTTTGCCATTGTTATATCAACTGAAAGCTATTATTTGTGACATAATGTATCTAGATATCTTTTTGGGTATTTTTCCTAAATAGAAAGAAGGGGTAGGCAGTTCCGGGAGGCCACAGAGTGGCCTTATCTAGCGTTTGGCTTACAAAACAGCCGGTTCTATCGAAAAAAATCCACCTTACTCGACACTTACTCAAACAACCTATCTACCCTCTCATCATCAACAAACACATAACCTAACCTCAATCTGAGTCAGATGCGATAGGTCTGGTGGTTTTTTGTGTGTGTAGGTAAAAAGAAGGAGGCATTGTGAGTGATTATGGCATGATAAAACGGTCTTTGAAAATAATAAAATGGTAAATATAAAGTTACTGTACACATGCACTCTGAATATAGGAAAACAACTTTTTCTACGTGTTTTTGCCTCCTGAGCACGAATCCGGAAGAAAAATGCGGCGGTCTCATACCGTTCCCGAGTTTTTTTCAACACCATTTTCAAGCACCGTTTTCTCGCACAAAGTTCACTAAAAATGCCTCCTTCTTTTTACCAGCATAAACAATACACCTGAATCACTTATTTTCGGCACAACTTTGCACAAAATATCGTCGTTTTTATCGAAAAAATCCTCCTTCTTTCACAGTTCCAAATAAACAAATTCCACACATTTGACAGATGAAATTTAGTAACTTTGCCTTATTTTTCATGTTGGTATAAATGAATCACCGCCATCTTTTCGAATTCAAATGTGAGCAATAGTTTATGTTTGCAATAGTTTTTTGTAACCATTTTGACAATTATTATATTTGATTGTAAACAATTATTGATTCTTTGTTATAATGAAATTTATTGAATATACTTCCTGGTACAAAACGAAATGCATTAATTGCATTTCTTATACTTTTTTTAGTCTATTTTTTAAATCCAAATTTTTATGCAAAATGGTGCCCAACAACAATTGCACACATGAATGAAGGGGAAACTATTGCTCACATTTGAATTCGAAAAGTTGGCGGTGATTCATTTATTACCAACATGAAAAATAGGCAAAGTTACTAAATTTCATCTGTCAAATGTGTGAAATTTGTTTATTTGGAACTGTGTAAGGAGGATTTTTTCGATAAAAACTACGATATTCTGTGCAAAGTTTTGCCGAAAATAAGTGATTTATGGTGTATTGTTCATGCTGATAAAAAAGAGGCATTTTGAGTGATTTTTGTGCAAAAAAACGGTGCTTGAAAATGGTGTTAAAAAAATTAAAAGTGTTCTAACTCGGGAACGGTACGAGACCGCTACATTTTTCTTCCGGATTCGTGTTCAGGAGGCAAAAACACTTAAAACCGTTATTACACTATGCCTTTTCGTGCCTATTTGTCTGCCTGACTGCCAGTGGCTGAAATTTTAAACAAATACGCATGCTCGCGAAACTATTTTGTTGATTGTTTCAGGCATAAAAATTATTAGGACTGGTTCTATTTTTGCCCCCTGAATCGAGAGGATTTCAAGGACGTTTGTGGAAATGTCAGGTTTGCCAACACAGTAATTATCTATTAGATTTGACATAACCAACAAATAAATGAAATTAATCACATAGTTTTGGTTTTGTTCAGTATGAGAGAAAAGAAGAAAAAATCTTGTACCAGGTAAGGAAAAAGTTGAAACAAATAGTCCAGGTATACTAAATTACTTAACCATTTGAAGTAAATGGCAATTTTTCTTAGGTTTGCAGCTCTGAAATTAGTGCCTGAAACAATCATCAAAACGGCATGGTGTAATAGTGCCAGTTATTTGGGGAAATTTAGCCAACAAATAACCATGAAAATAAGCACAAAAATAGGCACGAAAAAGACTTAGTGTAATAAGGGTTTAAGAAAAGTTTTTTCCCTATATTCAGAGTGCATGTGGACAGTAACTTTATATTTACCTTATATAAACTTATGGATGTTGTGTAGTACTATATTTTTGAATTAAATAATTGTATTTCTTATTTAATTTTACATGATGTATAAACTCACCATCAGTTTGCCCTTCCCCTAATCAGTGTTTTTTATGGGGAAGGTTCCCGAAAGATATCTATTAACTTTGTGCCTCCAAAAATAATAATTTTCAATCATTGCCTAGGAAACTATCACTTTCCAAATGCATTTTTTTATTTTTTTTTTCAACATCTAAGATATTTTTTTTCCATATCAAGTTTTATAGGGCTATAGACTCGTTATTCAATCAAAAGAATACGAAAAACTCGGCAAAACACACTGAACAATAAGAAACGTTTAAGTTCAATTTAAAAAACTGTTGGTTACCCTCACAACTAGTCCTTTGACAATCAATTAACCGTTTAGATAATAAAACAAAAAATCTATGCACGTCAAACAACCTTGACTAATGAACAAAACGAACATTTCCATTGTACAATTCATCGCAACCAAATTTATCTAAGTGAATGATAAGAAGCGTAACAAACGTCACACAAACCGGAAACAAATCTCCGAAAGCGATAATGGGACAATAAATTAGTATGTATATCATTTGTCAAAATACCTTCAGTAAACTAAATCGACATTCGAAATATTCAATAGAAGAGCAGTCATTAGTTATCCAAACACACAACACAGAACACGGAGTAGGTGCACGTGTTTTGTTCTACGATTAAAAAATAAACACGACGTTGTTATTGAATGCCTGCTGCGGTATACTGAATCTACATTGACCATTCTAGCTAAGACGAAAAGTGGCGAATATTGCCGCCCGGCAACGAATAAAGACGCCTTAAAAACAACAAAAACCTTTCATTTTCATTCTTAAACGACACTATCGCATAATTAAAACAGCGCGCGAAACTATTTTATGGCTTCCTCACACATGGGCGTACCATCACATTTTTATTTTAGCTAAACATAGGTTATAAAGTAAAGTGTGATAGAAAATTGAACAACCCTCTTTTTCAAATAATATGTTCCAAATTAAGTTTTTTAAAAAATTAAGGTATTAAACCTTCCAATTTTTTCCTTTGTATCATTTAATATCTTTCACACCGAAAGCGAGATATGAGGCTTCAAAGTTGCAACGTTTAACACGTAATCCCTATAGTGAGCTACCGCAGACACCACATTTTAAGGCATAACTAAAAACCCGCCATTCAGATCTTTTTGAAAAACTAGTATATTATTGAAAGGTAAGTAACAAATTTTATAACCATATAGTCATTTGATTATTGCCATAAGTTTCTAAATTATTGCGTATGAGAAGTGCAAGAGAGGGAAGGCTGAGAATCGTGGCAACGCCTCAAGCGAGCGCTCGTGATTCAAATAAGCGAGAGCGCGAGGGTCTTGGGGGTTTGAATTGAACTGTGTTTTGGAATGCACATATTTATGAATAATAATTGTGAATAATTGCGAATAATTGCGTAAATATATACTGATGCATTTTAAACATATTACAATTGGAATAGATATAAAATGAAATGTAGTTTTAGCAAGTAACGGCAAACAACAGTGCATTAACTTTATTCTATTTATACATTTGTACAATACATGTACGTATAACATAATTCAAATATTTTTGAACATAAACTAATAAAATATAACGTATAAATCTACAAAAAATATAAACAACAATTAATGTAATATTATTTATTTTTCTAACTATCATATTAAATAATCACTTGATTGACTAAACATTTATTTTTAAATCATTAATGATTTAGTATATGCTTTCCTATTTTTAGTAACTCTATGTTTTCCATTCTCCAATTTTTCAGTTAGGTGATAAATCACAACTTCTTCTCCTTCTTTGTGATACATTTGTTTCAGAAAATCGTATGTTATATTTGTTGCGCAATTTTTTTCAATAATTCCCGTGATATAACATTTGTTAAGGCACTTACATTGGGTAAATTACAAAATATTCTTTCGTTCTCAGGTCGCTGTGAAATACATTATTTATATGATTCCATGTATGTTGATAATTCTGACTCTTTACCAATGAAGCGCACTAATTTTCGCAAAATGTGTACAATATACATGGCTTCGTGGAAAATATCTGATATTTCGTTTGGTATTGAATCTTTGGCTAATTTTGATAGCTCGAACATTCCTGGCCCTTTTCAATCTGGGAACGTTTTTATAAAAATAAGTAAACTATCCACAAATCCTGCTATCATGGTAAAATCTTCTATTAAATTATTATTAATGATTGCTCTTAGTAATCTCATCGAATCTCGCATTATGCACAACGTGTAAATTTGGAGTTGTAGATAGATTTAAAAATTCTTTAAATGCTACCAAACAACATACTAAATTTATTGAATCGACTTGTACATCATTTTTGTCGCCACAGGATTGATGCTCCGTAGGGCTAACATATATATAAAATTCTCTATTTTCACATTTGGCGGTGATTTGTAAAATGTCATCAGTCATGCACAATCCACAGATGTTTCCAAATCAGAATAAACTATGGAATAATTTATTGATATTGATTTTTAATAATAGTGATGGTGCTCTTAATTCGTTAATTCGAACGTTTGGTTGATATGTCACACATTCTGACTTGTCCTTCGATATTCTTAACATTTCCCTTTTTTGGTCAAATCAACTCTGCGCAACTTTTTTTGTCTTGATATTAGCAACAGTCTTTCTTCTCATCAGAATCATATCTTTGAGGATATGTATGACTACGTTGCAAATTAATTTTTCTTTCTTATCAATAACGATACCTCGCCAATGTTATTAGAGCAAACTGCACTGTATCTTGAACAACTAAATGTGAGCGATCGTTGGATTGCGACGTTGCCAACAGTTCAGTTATAGCTTATTTGCTATGTCACGCATGCTAGTTGCGTTTCTGAGTGTACAGTCCCCTTAAAAAAGATCCCACTAATTCAGCGTTTGAACATGTATCGCGTCGCGCTACAATCGAGCCTAATTTTTGACACTGTTTGTAGCACAACTACTTTAACGATGTTTCAGCTATTCTACTCTGATGTACCTAGTTTCAATCATATTATTGTTTATCAACCCATTTTTATAAACATTTTTTTTAACTTTTTGAGAATTAAAAAAAAAAATTTTGGTTTTATAATTTTTACCAGTATTCTACCCACATGCTCATGTATACGTCCTTATCACTCACTAAATACTTGATGTATACCTCCAAAACCATCTATTTTATAAAATATGCCCACGACACCTTCTCCATAGTGTAGAAACTGCCCATAGACAAGCTCCTTGAGAGCTTTTTTGGGCTAATCTGCTTATTTACCATATGATAAAAAATCTGTGTACTACTATTTTGTATATTTCTACTTATGATGGTGAATAAATTTATTATTATTTTCAAAGTGCACATTTGGTACTGTACTATCAATTGATTTTACTTATTGGTATTCAACACCGTCATTGTGTAATGAAAATAGCTATGTGCTATTATTCAACCATACATTTATGACAAACAATATGTCACTGTTACAATAAAAAATTAACTTCATTTAATAACCTACCACTTACAGCAATTAATTATTCTGCTTGGAAAATTACAAATACAGGGTTTTCCAAAACTATGGTGTCAAATTGAAACTGGAGATTTCCTTTGAAAAAATCAGTAGGACTCATTATTTTTTCCCAAAGGTGCTAAGATGCATGCAGGGCAAGAGTATTGAATTAAGTGAAGTGTTTAAAAACCTTTTATCAAACACAAAAAAATTCAATAATCTTAATGGAGTTTTTTTTCAACTCCAACATGTTGAAAATATCTGCAAAACCATTGGATAAAATAGTAGTCCCATTCATTCATCAAGAGAAATCTGCATCAGTTTCAAATTGGTTGTGATACATCCTTTAAATTTTCGAAATGGAAATGTTAACTGAAATGTTTCAAATATCAAAATGATTTTCATAAACCATTCAGTCAGCAACGATGTCATTTTTGACCTATATAGTGCAAAAAAGCAGGCACCAATGATGGAACAAGTAATAAATTGTCACAAATGTTTGATAATAAAACAACCATTTTCGATTGCACTATCACTTTCACTATCCTCGTGGATATTTTTGATAGGATTTATTGCTTAAATGCTTTCACTTTACTTCAACTATTTCCAATTATAAAATATCCCTGAAACTTTCAAGATTCAGAGTCTAGAGTTCGAACAATTTAATTGAAAACTAACTTGAAAGTCAAGGACGACCCAAGGGGAAAAATGATGAAATAATACAAAGTTTCATTTCTTCTTTTTATTTGGTTGCACCAATAAATTTACAAACTTAAAATTCTATTTTTAACAGAATGTGTTATTAAAATATACATGGAATGTGATAATAAGGATAAAAGTTAAATCAAATGATGATATAAAGAGTATTAAGTTATTGGAAAAAATGTACTAGGAAGTGTTCAATCAAGTACTGAAAACTAAAATGCCAGATGAGTATTAATTTTCTTTTGAATATGCTACTTGTTAATAACTTTTTGAAATGATCATTAGAGATTCGAATTAAAAACACGTACTTAATCTACTTTTTACCATTTGAATTGGGAATAATCTCACTAGTCTAGTGTAGTAGTTTGCGTCAACACATGTTCACCTCCTACGAGAGATGAAGATGGGTTGCGGAAACTTAGGTGGCTACCTCCAAGTGGTATCGCTGGATAACGGGGTTGACAAGGAAAATCCAGTGGGAATGACCAGAAATGGTCAAAACCTGCGGATCTCTAAGTCAATCTCAAACCAAATGCCACCACAACATGGCTTAATCCAAGGCGTCAAGCGACCCGTGCCGAGGGATGGATGATACCTGAGCCAGTAAGGTATAAAAAAACGGAGCCTCTGGGATACATGGCGACCTCCCAGAGTAATCTGCCTTACACCTGCGCAGGGGGCACCGCAGGTGTGGATGACCCTTTCCCCTACACAAACAAAACAACCCTGGGGAACTTCCAGTTGAAGAAGACCCAACACCGATAGCGGGTATGGAAGTCGAGGAGATTCCAGTTGAATCACACTCGGCACCAGAAACCGTAAACCCAACCGAGGAGGGATCAGCAGATGGTCGAACACCTACTGAGAAACTCCCGGAAACAGAGTGGATTCCAAAGCCATTTGGTAAAATGGAAACCAAAAAGATTCATCAGCTCATCAAAACCCAGGACATGGGGATAGATACTGAAGAACGGCTTGTCATCAAGAGACAAGAGGAGGCCTCGGGTCTAACTCTTGTCTTTCAATCTTCGACTGTGACGCCCTAAGTGGTGGGCGACACAGAATCTTTGGAGAGATCGGCCCGGAAACGGGCATGAGTCCGAAGAACCTTATCAACGGGCTTCTAGACCTAGTTAGGGGCACAAACCTGTTTGAATGAGGAACCACTGACGACAGAGTGATACAATAGACCCCAGCTGGTCGCAGTGTCAAGGGAAGCTAAGTGCCAACCCTGTCTCTGGCTCGTCAGCCTTAAACCAACCAACCAAACCAACCAGTGTACTCAATTTGTGTTTGAAAAACACATCTCTTTGTGTGAGTGAATCCCACTTCATAAGCAGATAAATCTCTGTTCTAATGTAATATTTTCTTTTCTTCAAAAACAAAACATACCTCATTAATCGAATTGACTAAGATGAAACGAACGATACCAAAAATTGGTACGCCCATGTTCTCGATTTTGAATATTTTATTCAATTCATAAGAAACATTCTCAATGCAAATTTCTTTTGGAAAAATGACAGTTTCAAACTTTTGCAGAACGGTAGGTGGGCAAATTTCTTTTATCTTTGGTATAACATCACATACACGTTGGGTACTAGCATGTTTTTCAAAACTCACATATTTTTCTTCAAATCCTCTATTTAATATGAATCTCTGGCATGATTTCAGTTGATTTTTGATTGCTAAGTTTTTAGTAATATTATATGTTTCGATTCAAAACGAAGTGTGTAAAAATGTTTCAGTGGTCCAATTTTTCTAATTATAAAAAGTTATGTTTGGGTTTCAGAGTGGAAACAGATTTTGATGTAAGGAGTGATGTTTATCAATAGGATGTGCCAATATGCCACACAAAAATACTATAACTAAAATCGGGAATTCCATCATATAGTTCACGATGTCCACGAAACACCATGCAACACCAACAATATGGTTTTTTTAAAAGTATGAACTATAATAACAAACAAGCAATTTTCGAGAATAAGACGCCGCTTGGTTCGAAATTGTATATATAACGCAATCACATGCATCACTTCGTGAACGAAATGCAAGCGGAAAGCGATACAATTGGCCGTTGGTGTTACATTTGCGCATGCCCGTGATCTTCCTAATGACACTGATATTTGAGAAAATATCAAAGTAGGCTAATTATGAAATGAGGACTGATAGTAACTAGCACTTAGTGCGGCCGTTGATTGAAGTTTAAAAACTTTCATAATGGTAATTACTTTGTTGTCAGAGTTCTTTTTTTATTTACAGCAAATACTGCACTTAAATGCTCGTAAGTGAAAAATGTATTGATGTAATCATAATAGTGTCAAGTACACAAATGCATTTGGATCGTTTTTCTCGGAGTAATTACTTTTTCACACAAAAATATATGTTTTGGTTGGATTTATGAAACTCGCTTATAATAGTTCTGGTAATATTTGTTACCAAGTTCTGGTACTCCTTGCCATGCACTATATTTCTATCTTTTTGTCAGTCGAACACATATTTTTATCACACCCTCCTCTTTCAGAAATTAACTAATAGATAAATTGGAAACTAAAAAAGTAAATGAAATATTTACTGTAGTTGGTGTAGTGTAACTGTCAATCACATATAGTCAGAAAAAGTAATAATTCAAATAAGCGAAACTAGGACAGTCTCGCTTTGTACTAGGAGATATTTCACCGCACCAAGAATCTTCATAACAAAATTTCATCCAAATCCTATACGTTAGATACGTCAGGCTAAAAGTTGGATGCAGCAGCATGTGAGAGTGTTCTCTCGGGAATCTATTCTCTGTCGAGAGCAGATCTCATTTCTTTCATCTTGGAATTGACATCGCAAGAATCCCTGATCTGCTAAAGTCGAGGAAAAAGTTCAACAAAACACTGGTAATGAGCCTTCCAGAAAATGAGTTGAGAATGAGTAATTTCCGATCTCTCGCCAACCAAAGTCGTGAAAAAAATAAGAATCCAGAGAATCCAAAACCATCAATGATAATGATGAACAAGTGAACAATACGAAGACCAGAAGATACGACATAAGCAAGACTCAAGAAGGCAAGTGCCACACATAACAATCCGAGACAAGAGTGAGTGGGTAGTAGGTCAACTCACTATTGGTTTCAATCCAAATCAAATTATCAAAACCTGTAGAAATAGTACATTCTGTATCTAGTAGTAAAAGCAATACATTCCCGGACAACGATATAAATTGTTAAGCCGAGGCGTTAAGCTGAGGCCAACAAGCATTGAAGTCTGGGAATGTGCTTTTACTACGAGGTAAACATACTATTTTTTCTGAAATCGCATTCAGCATTATCATTAATTAATGAATTTTTATAAATGCATAACAATTTTTGATTACCATATTATTGCCAAAAAAACGTTTTCTTGACCATCACTGTTTGTTTATTGTTGTGACAAAAGTCAGAGATTCACTAATTTCGGTTTAATACCTACTTATCGCTGAAAAATATTTGAAATGGACAGTGATGATGATGTCCAGGTGTGCGGGACACCACCAGAGTTAGTAAATGCTGCTGAAAATGTCATCTACAATATATTGCCAAATAAATTCAAGACAAAATATGAATACGCTTACAAACGTTTCATGGATTATTGCCAAGAAAAAAAGGCGACCTCACGATCTGAAAATGTCATGATTGAATACTTTCCGATTTATCTACAGAGTTGAAGGCATCTACGTTATGGTCAAATTACTCCATGCTGAGAGCTACACTTAGTACAAAAAAAATATTGATATTTCAAAATATTTCAAATTACGTGCTTTCCTGAAACGTCAAAGTGACAACTATAAACCAAAGAAGTCAAAAGTTTTGTCAGATGAACAAATTGAAACGTTTAATACTCAAGCCCCAGATTATATATACTTAATGAATAAGGTACGTTTAGAATGTAAGAATTTTAAAATTACCTAGATATTTATGTAGTGTTTCCTTTTTAGGTTGCCTTAATATTTGGTGTTGCCGATGCATGTCGCCGTGATGAACTATATCAATAAAATTTGAATGACATAGAAGATTTTGGATCTGAGCTTTTGATTAAAATACCCTATAATAAAACGAACAAACCAAGATAATTTGGTAAATATAAAGTAGCCTACTCATGCTCCCTGAATAAAGGTACAAAACTTTGCGTTGGTCTCATACCGTTTCCGGGTTAGAACACTTTTTCCTTTTTTTTAACCTCATTTTCAAGCTTCGTTTTTTTGCACAAAAATCACTCAAAATGCCTCCTTGTTCTTAGGAGCATGAACAATAAACAAAATATTGCCGTTTTTATCGAAAAAATCCTCCCTCTTAAACAGTTCCAAATAAACTAACTCCACACATCTGACAGATGAAATAAATGAATAACGCCGACTTTTCTAATTCAAATATGATTTATAATTTCCCCTTCGTGTATGTTTGCAATTGTTTTTCGTAACTATTTTGTCATTTTAACGGTGATTCATTTATTACCAACATGAAAAAAGGGAAAGTTACTAAATTTCATCTGTCAGATGTGTGAAGTTTGTTTATTTGGAACTGTTTAAGAAGGAGGATTTTTTCGATAAAAACGGCAATATTTTGTACGAAGTTGTGCCGAAAATCAGTGATTCAGGGTTTATTGTTTATGGTGGTAAAAAGAAGGAGGAATTTTGAGTGATTTTTGTGCGATTAAACGGTGCTTGAAACTGAGGTTTAAAAAAATTAAAAAGTGTTCCAACTCGGAAACGGTATGAGACCGCCGCATTTTTACTTCCGGGTTTGTGTTCAGGAGGCAAAACACGAAAGAAAAGTTTTTTACCCGTATTCAGGGAGCATGAGTACGCGAACTTTATATTTACCGATCATTTGTGATAAATGAAACTTATATGCCATTGTATAGAGAATATATTGCATGTCGTCCAGAAAATTGTTACATTTGCGGCTTTTTCTTTAAATATCCAAATGGGAAAGGTTGCAGGCAAGTAGTGGGAATACATCAGTTTGGCAAAATACCTCTGCGACAATTTTGGTTAATGCTGAGGCAGATTTAATTGCTTCAAAGAGGCAAGGGAAACGCAAATCCTCAATCGTTGCCGTTGCCGAATATAAAGGAATCTTTTACAAATAAAGTAGACATAGCAAATACAATAATTAGAGGGGGGAGTGACAAAGATAAATCTGCTAATACTATTAGTATTATTGCCGAAGAAGAAAACAGCAATAACGTCGCTGACTATTCAGGTAACATAACAGATACATTCAGAGGGGGAAGTGACAAAGAGAATGACTTTTCAGGAGTTCAGCCTATGTTTAATAATTGTACAAACTTCAACATAACTATAAATATACAAAAATAGTTATAATAAACGTTCCATATGTGTAATAATATATTCAATAAATGTTCTTAATGTGAATTGGTTGTTTCCGTGTCTCAAATGTATATAAAAAACATTTTGCCAGACCGTTTTCGGTCCAAGAAAGTTTGTTGCTTAGCAACGGACTGAAATACTAGATTATCGTATTTTGGTGTCTGAAGATGCTCCGAGAAATAAGGCAGTCTTGAGCGATTTAAGAAAAATAATATTTTCGATGGAAAGAACATTTTTTCGGGCACTCCCGACGATTATCGCAAAATTTCAGAAATATTCGGGGATGGAAATATTCCATTTCATACATATCGTTCAACAGATGATAAAAAGTTGAGAGTTGTTATCAGGGGTGTTCCTGAATTTTTAAATTGTGAGGACATCGAAGATTACCTGATTGCAAAGTGTTTGTCTCCGGAATATGTAGCTCGAATGCACAGAATGAATAGAGAGAAAAGCCCTCTTCCATTGATTCTAGTTTCAGTAAACAAAACTCAAAAAGATATATTTCAAAACAAGATTTTGAATGTTTCTATATCTGCAGAGCCTTAAAGACAAAGGGCATCATTTGGTCAGCGTATATAAAAAGATATAAAAAGCACCTGGTTGTGATGGAATTTTCAATTTCATTATTAGAAAATTTCCGGACTCCCAGGAGAAATCACTTTTGAATATAATAAATGATTCAATTCGCCTTAGGAGATTTCCTCAAAGGTCGAGGCATGCCATTGTGGGGAAGATTTCGAAAGAAGGACAGAATCCGACTTTCCCGCATGATCATCGGCCGATTAATCTGCTCTGTATTTCAGCCAAACTGGCCGAAAAAATCGTACTACAGAGGCTTGAGGAAGAGGTTAAGGACAGAAATGTCCCAATAGATGAGCAGTTTGGATTTCGTAAGCAGCATTCAACAGAACTTCGGACCCTGAAACTAGTTGAAAATTCGATTTCTGCGTTGAATAATGGTAAATGTGCTCTTCTTATTGGATATAAGCAAGGCTTTCGATAGAGTCTGACACGAAGGATTCATAACAAAAATTGGTCGATTTCTTACTACCTCTGGGCCTGATAAAGTGGATAAAGTATTTCCTCTTTGGCAGGATATTTCAAATAGAGGTGGAGCAATCTTTTTCGGAAACGAAGGAAATTGATACCGGTGTCCCCCAGGGGGCTATACTGTCACCTATACAATACTGCCTCTTCTCTTGTGACATACCAATACGCGAAAATGTAAAGTCAATGAACGACCAGATGGGGGTGTTCATTTGCAGAATGCAATGAATGACCTTCACGAGAGGTACTTGAGGTGGATAATAAAGGTGAATCCGGACAAAACGTAATCGATTTCATTGAGGCGTAAGAAGTACGACCCGGATTGTCGCAGGAAGAGAGATACAATGGTTGACGCAAGTCAAGTATCTTGGTGTCACTATAAATGATCGGCTCACCTGGAGGCCGCACATTGGATTCATCAATTCCAAAGTCTAAAAAAAAATCACTAGATTGTATCCTCGAATCAATGGAAATAGCAAGCTTTCGCTTAAAAACAAAGTGGTGGTTTACAAGATGGTGTTCCAACCTGCCAACCCACCTATATGCCGCAGCAGCTTGGGGACAGTCATGCAGAGAACCGTCTCTTAAGGAAAGCCATTGATTATGCTATAGATGACCCCACCCTCTATAAGCGTCCCAGACATCAATTTGTTATTTACCAAATTGACGTTTTTCAAAAATCAAACCAATCGTGTACCCACTTATTCCCGTTGGAGTAAGAATAAGAGCCCATCAGGCTACGCTTGAAAGTGTTAGGAAAAGAAGATCCAAATATACGATTCAAAATCAAAGTGGGAAAAGTATTTCACTGCAAATATGGCCACGATGCTTTGAAAAAATTGTATATTCTCAAACATTCAAACAACCAGTAATATCCTCACAATGCCTTCATTCAACAAGTAAATGTTAATTTTGCATGCAATTTTGTCAAAATAAATGTAATGTTCTTTTTCAATTATATTGAGCAAACAACAAACAGTTATGGCGAAATTGCTTTGGCAATGTCGTAATCTTATTAATATTAGAATATGTAATGGTGATCTAATATAATCAAAATAAATGGTATAGACCTTCTATAATGGTTACTGAATAACCTTAGATTGACAATACTCTTTTTAGTGATATATTGGTAGGTAGGTCGTAGTTTATAGTGGTGTAAAAAACATGTAGGCCAACAAAGTCTCTTACATAAATTGTAGTAACACACATTACTTGATCTACTTAATACAAAATATGGCAAAATAATCCGATTTTTATAGAAACTTGCTTTTATTTCGGAAAACTGACTATTTAGTTATAGAAATATGATACATCATTTGAGTGGAACTTCAATTGCCTTTCAGGATATTTGATAATATACAAAATGTTCTATTTAAAAAAATGCACTTTTCACCATTTTTGTATCTATTGGTAAAATCACAAATTTTGAACGACCCTGTATAATAGAGAACAAATTCCCTTAGATTATAACTGATACACAAGACATTGGTAAACTAAATCCAAAATATCTGCTCTCTACGAATTCAAATAACACAAAAATAAGGAAATCAATAAAAAATTTGAAAATAATGTGAAAATAAAGCGAAAAATGCTATAATACACAGGGTGTCTCATTTAAACCAACAGAACAACGACAAATAAATTATAGCATTTGAGACAATAATGAGCTACTGAAGAGTGGTGATATAAATGTGGAAATAAATTCTAAAAGACATAATTATTATATCCTCAGAATTCAGGATGAACACAATGTCATTTTCTAATATATTTGAAATAGTTTGAGGTTAGGTATCTTATATCGTATCGGTGTACAGGTTGCTCGAGTTGAGGTATGTAGCTATGAAATGTCAGGGCATCAATAATAAAACGTTGACGCGTTCATTAACGAAAATAACAATAACTATTCAAAGTTTTGATGACATTATTAACTTCATGTTCAATGTGATTTACAACCAATGAACGAGAGAAAAATTGTACGATTACAAAATAATTTCATCAGCTATGGGTCAAAACTGAAAAAAAAATTTACTAAACAATAAAAAACAATTTTCATTATGTATAAAAACAAATAACAAAACGGTTAAACAGCAATTAACAATATAAATACAATAACATATTATGTATAAAAATTCAAAAAACGTTCACAATAATTGTTCAAAATGACCACCGTTGGTTTCCAAACATAAAATCCGGATGGTTGTAGAAATACTTGTGGCCCTTCTTATCTCATTGGCATCTAGCTCCTCGATGCAATTGATAGAGGTCAAAACTGAAAGCCAATCGAAATTTACTAAACCAATAAAAAACAATTTTCATTATGTTAAATAACAAATAACAAAATGGTTAAACAGCAATTAACAATTTTGATACAAATTTAGAAAACGTTTAAAAGAATAGTTCGAAATGAGCACCTTTGGTTTCCAAATATTTTGAAATCGAATATTTGTAGAAAGATTTGTGGCCCTCCTTATCTATTGATCACTCGTTGTCACAGGTCTTGATTACTGGGTCACAATGTCATGTGGACTTTCCTTTTCACATTCATCCACAAGCAAAAATCAGTTGGCGTTAGGTCGGGTGATCTCGCAGGCCAATTCCACGGTCCTGAACGTCTAAACCAGCGATCTTCGTTGTTACTTCCCCAGTGCAATGAACCGATGTCCCATCCAGTCGAAACCTGCAGGTACGATACTCCTTCATTGACAGATTAACCAAAAAATCGTTCACTACTGACCTTAGATATTTTTTCGAATTTCATGGTTCATCGCAAATGAAAAATATTATTTGATTATCTGAAAAAACGTTAAATCTAAACTTTTCCTGAAATCCCATTTCTTTATTAGAAATGCCTTCATTGAACTTTCCGCATGTTCTTGCTATAATTTGATCACATTGACCATGAAGAATGAATAATTTCATCAAAGCTTCATTTGAATAGTTATTGCATTCCATTTTGATTCTTTTCAGATCAAATTTTCGTTAATGAAGGCGCAAACGTTTTATTATGGATGCACTGATTGTCGAATTTTCATAATGACATGTTCCATGATATTCCATAGCTACCTAATACAAAATATAGCAAAATAATCCGATCTTTATGAAATCTTGCTTTTATTTCGGAAACCTGACTCTTTAGCTATAGGAACATGGATACATCATTTGAAAGGAACTTCAATTCTCTTTCAGGATATTCACTTCTCACCATTTTTTTATCCGTTGGTACTATTACAAATTTTGAACGACCCTGTCTGATAGAGAACAAATTTCCTTAGACATTACTAATACATAGCACTTTGTTAAACCACGCCCAAATCTTCTACGAATCCAAATGCCGCAGTAATAGACATTCAATTGAAGCTATGTTTGCAGAAAAAATAAGGAAATCAATGAATTTCTCGAAAACCGCTGGAGATAGGTATAGGGAAGTATTACACAAAAATACAAGGTGTCTTATTCAAAATATCAAAGTTATTGCTACTTTTCAATATAAGCGGCAACGCCGCAGCATTGATAATATTTCAAATCCCTAGAGCGGAACTTATTACCAAAGGAACCAAAATTTCAAAATTCTCCGTAAACGTCTTACCTACCATCAACCGTGAGTGACCCTGTATTACTCGGAGTATATCAGTTATATAAATGAGGTGATAGCAAACCTTTTATGAGTCTGTTACACATGCAATGGAGCCATGACTATAAGTTCTATAAAATGGCGATGGAAATTGTTATATCCCTAGAGAATACACTGTAATTTCATAGAGCTCAATAAAACTTAGCTAGTTAAAGGTGAACTTATAACACTTCAGTATCTGCTCAAACAGGGTGGCCAGAAGAAAACGAAACAGCTATTATCAGGAACTGAGACAACATTTTTTACAAACGCTCGGACCCGTCAATTTTTTATTAAAAAGGGACACTCTTTTTCGGTGTTTCAAGCAAAGGTACGATTCACCACAAAATATTTCAATGGCATTGGGGAATTCTTGGGTTTGAATCAGTCTAATAACAGCAATTGTGACGATTTACAGTCCCGTTGAGGTAAATGCTGCGTTCACTGCTCGTTCTCTCATTATTTCGCGAAATTGTAGATGGCGGTGAAAATCAAAGTAATTGTGTAATAGTTATTCATTATACAAGGGAAAAAGTATTAGATTTCAGCTCGAGGTTGTGTTGTCTCCCGACGCGAAGCGGAGGGAGACGAAAAACCGAGATGACAAAAAATTTTTATGCAACAGGAGAATTTGTTTGTTTTCGTTAGCGAAATTAATTGGCCCCCACATGGATAGTTATTTGTATTCAGATAAACGTCTTAATAGGCAGCAATGAGTCTTTTTTTCTGATTATTTTTCTCCCAAATGAAAGCCCAAAACTCTAGCTCTACAGAATAATCACTTTTAGCAGTCTACAGGAGAGAAATTATTGGTAAAAACCACTAAAAGTAGTACAGAGAATTCCATAGTTCGAAGAAGTACCGCTCAAATAACGGGGGCGCGCCACCTCTCGGATGACGAAAATCAAGCAGTAACTCCACCCATGACTAGCCTCGGGATTGGTTTACGGAGTCATTACGAATTAGGTTAAAGTTTTGCAAAATCCCACCCCATTGGGTAGACCCAAAAACGAATACGTTGAAAATAAGGGATGAAATTATCAAACCCGGTCAAAATTTGACTTAAGTGGGGGTTCTCAAAAAACTTAGTAGGAGAAATTTCACGTAGGAAATTCTTGCAGAAAAATAGTCAGTTGATATTCCATCGTGGCCCGAGTTAAACTAACCTACCAGAAATTTTATCCAAGTCAATATTTCCTTTCTTCTCGGTTGAGCTAGAGAAAAGTCAAAAATTCATTATTTCCGTATCGAGATAAATACTCACGATTGTGTTAGTTTTCCTATTTGAACTAGACGGGGGAGTCCTTTCAGATAATTACCAAATTTCGTTCACCAGAAACCATAGAATTATTTGTTCTAAGTCGAATTTTGCAACTGTTGAAGTAACTGAGTTTCGTGTGGTTTAATATCATAAATGCTTGGTTGCAGTGTGTTATTCAATTAACTTAGTTTTTGTTCACAAAGTTCACTCAATTTATTTTCTAGTGTTAATTATTGTATCTAGTCTTGTTTCACAAACTTTCATTCCATTTATTTTCTTTACGTATTCATTTCATCCACCTAATTAATCTCCCCAATAAATGCCATCATTAGAATCAGTTCGTTTTCTTGAGAAGAACTGGGGAATTGGGGAAGTCTTAACCAAAGTTACGGGCAACTTTTGTTTGATAAGTGACCGCCAAAACACACCGGGGGAAGGAAAACCTAAGATTCCCAACATTCCAGACGCAGAGAGAAACGACCTGGTGCCCCCTTTGGAGAGGATTGTACTCATATATGTTATTAAAAACGTCTTCGAGGTAGACGCTGAGATAACGACCGACCATTCACCAAAATTATCGAGATTAGTAATCAGTATTCAAGGAATTACTGGTAAGTTTCGATGCTAAGTCGAGTCCATCTAGTGTAGGGAGTATTCGGTAGTTCGCTGGTATTCTTCAAAAATCGAACTCACATTGGGCCAACCGACATCTGCGTGAGTTATTCAATAAAGTCAATCAAAACACAGCGGTGTGTTATAGTAAAATTTCTTGCATAGCTTCTTCTCCGATGTGATGCATTTTGTTGTTTTCTGTGAAGTGACCAACAGTTATCACCCATCATTTGGTATTCCAGCGCCCCTGGTATTGTTTCTCCATTTTCTTATATCCTGATGAAACCGTTTCTCTTGCTCTCCACTCACATCACCTAAGTTTTCAGAAAAAAAAAACAAGATGATTATGCGAGAAGTGGACTTCAAGGCTCATCAGACAACCAATAGTTTTGAACTCATATTAGCTACAATAAATATATAGTTAGGGGCTTTGGCATTGCCCAAAAACTTAGTCACAACTCCTTTAAATACTATCCGAGCCTCCTTTTCCTTTTTATTCATCGTTGCTTCGAAGTTGGAATCGAACATCAGTTTATGAGTATCAGGCCCAACAAAAATCCCTTCTTTCAGTTAAGCTTTTAATAAATGAGGAAATTTACTACACAAATATTTAAAACAGCCACCATCTTCAGGCAAAGATGGTGACAAATTGTTTCATTAAGCCCAACTTTATGTGGAGTGGTGGCAGATGGATCTTTTTGGGATCTACTAAAGTTGTATGCAACATATTCTTCGTGCCGGGTGTCAAAGTTTTTCTTACGGGGCATTATTTTTTGGAACAATGTTGATCCCTTGCTCTGCTGTCCCACTCACATATATAAAAACTCTTTCTGTTGACCAAGGAGCATGGAGACAACTATTAAATCTCGACACCAAATCTCGATCCAATCATGAGGTGTATAGTTAATTTTCTGTAAAACTATATTAAGATTTTCGTAATTTTACTTCATGTGAACTGAATGTGCAAGAGGCAATGAAGCATAACTATTTCCATTTTGTAATAATACACCTTTTAAACTTGTTTTTGATGAGTCTATGAAAAGTATCCAGTCTTCCTTCTTATACTCAATGCCAAATTCATTCATTAGACTGTCAATATCATGGCAGTAAACCAAATCCTCTTCCTGCGTAAAAATATTAGAAAACTGATCATCTTTGGTTCTATAATGGCGAATAGATGTTCCAGACTTCAATAAATGTTTTTATTTTAGTCTAGAACCAAGTAGTTCTGCTTTTTCCCCAGTCAAACCCAAATCTCTCACTAAATCATTTAACTCAGCTTGTGTAAATAATTGTGATTTTAAATTTTCCTGAAAACAATTGAAATCATTATCACTTGGTTGTATTTCATTAAATTCGGGACTGGGCTGGAAGACCTCATCACTAGACCCAGAGGGCACAGGGACAGGAAGTCCCGGTCCATGTTCTATCGGCCGATCAACTGAAGTAGGGTTAGGATAGACAATTCCTTTCTTATTTTCAGAGTTATATCCAGAAACATCTATGCTGCAAAAATAATAATCGTTTGAATGATTTCTTTGCTCTCTCAATACCATGGGTATTGCAAATTTAAAAACTTTCTTCTCTTTCTCATTCTACTTCCTAAGATCATCGACACAAATATAACATACTTTGTGAGGAACCCAGCTTTCATTTTGATTACCGATTTGTACACCAAAATATGCAAAGTATACTTTTTTTACAAAGTCAGTAATGTTCCTTTGGTGTTTTTTAATTACAAAGTCTCCACGTTTATTACAAAAAGCGTTAGGAGAATTTTTACAACCACGATTAGCCATATTGAAAAGGGAATGAAAAGTACATAGGTTATATGAACTAGAAGAAAACAAACCTGCTGTGTAGTTTAGCAGAACTACCAACCTCATAACCTTATAACATTTGATTTTATTGCTAATCTTATAACACTGAAATATATTGCCAACTTATTAATATTTTATAAAATTAAAAATATTTTTTGAATTTATTTTTTAAAATAATGTATATTTATTTAATATGTTAAAATGTGAGAAATCGTTGGGGGATACGACTTTTTTATTATTATTTTCCGAATCAGCACACCAAATAACGCAAGAATTAGCTAATATTATTAAAATAGTGTAATGAAGCAGGGTGTCCTATTTCAACTACAAATGTGCTCGCGCGATGGAAGAGGACGCTCGCATTGGTTTGTTTTGAAATCGCGTCTCGTACATCGCTCCGTCGCTTGAAGAACAAACCTATACTTGAAGGAGACGTTTTCTGATTGGTTACCCACGTCAAGCAGTCAACGCGATATACAAACGCCAGATCGCTTGAAAAAAAACTGGTTTGTTTTTGATAGCGCTGTCCGACTGTTTTCGTTATGGATTTTGGAGTAATGTTGATTAATGAAGTGCGAATCCTCCCAATTTTATAGGACAAACGAAGCGATAATTATAAAAATAGATCGAAAACTGATCAGGTGTGGGACAACATGGCAGAAAGCTGAAATAAATTGAATTAATTAACACCCATAATTTGTCACTTTGAACATAAAACACAAATTACATGCTTTGTTGAATAATTTCATATTTTCCATATGTCGTATTGTTTTTTTTTAATAAAATATACAAATTATTTATGTTTCCCAAAATTTAAAAATCCTCGGCAATAATCAAGGTATTTGTAAAATCTAACAGAAAACAATTCCTTCTTCGGCTAACGCCACGTTGGACATTGAACTGCATCTGATAGATATATGACTAAAATGATCCCTAACTAAAAAAAAAAGTAAAAATAGTTTTTTTTCATATATTACAAAAAAACCTTCATTATCGTCGTGGTTTTTCCATTTTTCGAAAAATCTTTCTATTCAATATTCAATTGAGAATGTTTCCCTTTTCAACATGAATACCTCCCAAGAGGTTATCTTGAACGATGGAAGATAATGACTAAAGTTTATCTTCCAGTCGCAGATGATTCCACGTCATATAAACAAATCACAAATTACTTACTTTTGTAATTATTAAAAAACTTAGGCAAACAAACACTTTTTATTTTCAGTGATAATGTTTTCTATAAAATATAAAAATATGCTTCCCGTCTTCCTTGGTGTTCATTTCAAAAGACGGACTTTTTTCCATAATTTCAATATACAGGGTGAGTCAACAGGATTCCCGTGGTTCATTGCTCCTTAATGTATCACTATTTTTTCTGTCAAAGGGACCATCTAAGACCACCTTCCAAAATTATTTTCATTCATACAGGGTGCATCATTGATGCGTGGCTTACCAAAGTTGATCTTTTTCCAATAAAAAAACCCGTTATATTTTCATATATTCCGATCGGCCGTTCCATTGGCAGATCAACGATTTTTTCAATTTTGAATTCCGTTGCGTCGTTGCCGAGTTATCCAAAAGAAATCTATTTTGTAGACTTCTTTTCGAAAATAACCTATTTCACATTTCGAAATATTTAGGAAAGATAATTGGGGAATCGTTGGTTGATATGATGATGTTCATTGAGAATACCAAGAATTTGGAATAAATTGTACAGGATGTTCGATACAATAACACAAACATAGCAATTTTCAAACATCGGTATTTTGATTTTTTCAAGGAAACAACCTGTATATTCTCATTTAAATCAACTCCTTTTCAATAACTATGCACTTTTCATTCCCTATGTCATGTACCTAAAACAACTCGTTTCCGAGATATTGTAAATCCAAAAGATGGATATTTTTCCACAGAAAATATTGACAATGTTCGCCTTTGGTATCATATTTGGAATTAAACTTTGCATTAAAATCATATTTATTCGAATCTAACAGAAAATAACAATAATCAATGCAGCAAATGTTCAATGTGCCTGCCATTTTCACCAATACACACTCTCAATCTGTTTCGGAAATTAGTATCCACATGTGCCAGCATGTCCTCTGAAATTTCCCTGAAAGCAGTACGAATTCTTGCTTTCATATTTTCAGGAGTTGTAGGCGGAGTTTGATAGACAACCCATTTAATGTATCCCCATACAAAAAAATCAATTTTTGTAAGGTCCGGTGACCTCGGAGGCCACTGAACTGGCCCTCCTCTACCTATCCATTTTTCACGGAATTCATTATCAATGTATTCCCGCACATCAGTGTGGTAATGTGCAGGCGCGCCATCTTGTTGTAGCCACATTCTCTGCCTTATTGCCAATGGAATATCATCTAATAAATTTGATCTCTGACTTCGCAGAAATCTTAGATATTTTCTTCTATTGAGATGACCGTTGAAAAAAATGGGCCCAATTACACGCCGTCCAATGATACCTCCCCAAACATTCAGGAACCAACGTTGTTGGTGATTGACATATCTATCAAAATGAGGATTTTCAGTTGCATAATAGTGCATAGTCCGAAAATAGAACATACTCAAAAAAACAGGTTCTTGGTTGATTTTATCTGCACCCCATTGGCAAAACCGCATACGCTTTGGAAAATATTTCAGTCAGCTCCTGCATTAACTGCATATGATGTGGATGATAATTGCATTTTCTCACCATCCGAGAAACACTACTTTGAGATATTCCCAACTCCCTACTCAAAATACGTGTACTCACATGGGGATCCTCGGTAATATGCAATGCAATATCAAGAGTATTTTCATCATTCGTTACAGGACAAGCACGTTCAAACTTGTTGTAAAATACTTTTCCGGTTTCCTCAAATCTTGTTTTGAGGTCTCGAAATGCTCGCTGGTCTGGATGTCTTCTCTCAGGAAACTTTTGTTCGTATAATCTAGATGCCAGTAAGCAATTGCCATCACTTTCTCCCAAAGCATACACCATTTTAACCATGTACTCTAAACGATAATTCATAATGCTACAATAATTTTCAACACAACTGGATTGTAGTTTGACAGTTACCTCTATTTACAAATTCCGATAGTCATTTTTTCAGCGGTGGTCATGGATAACTAAACTAGAAAAAAAAGTAACATTTGAAAATTTCTTTTGATTTGCTAGTTATTCATGGGTTGCCAAGAATGCTTTTGTAGATGGAAAAAAATAATTGAAACATCATTCAGTATCAGTATTTTCTATGAACAAACATGTTGATAAAAAAATTCATAGAATTGTTGATTTGATATTGAACATTTCCTTTGGAACGAGTTGTTTTAGGAATATGACATGGATAATGAAAAGTGTAGAGTTATTAAAAAGGAGTTGATTCGAATGAAAATAAACAAGGTGTTCTATTTGAAAAAATCAAAATACCGGTGTTTGAAAATGGCTAAGTTTGTGTTGTTGTATCGAACATCCTGTACAATTTATTCCAAATTCTTGGTATTCTCAATGAACATCATCATATCGACCAACGATTCCCTAATTATCTCAACTGAATATTTCGAAATGTGAAATAGGTAATTTTTTGAAAAAAAGTCCACAAAATAGATTCCTTTTGAATAATTCGGCAACGCCGCAACGGAATTCAAAATTGAAAAAATCGTTGAGCAGCCAATGGAACAGCCAATCGGAATATATGAAAATATACCGGTTATTTCATTTGAGAAAGAACAACTTTGGTTAGCCACGCATCAATGATGCACCCTGTATGAATGAAAATTATTTTGGAAGGTGGTCTTAGATGGTCTCTTTGACAAAAACATACTCGAAATCGATATGGTGATACATTAAGGAGCAATGAACCACCGGAATCATGTTGACTCACCCTGTATTTTTTTAAATATAATTGTTGCAAACAAATTTAAGCCATTGTTTGATTCATTTTGTTTCATATTTTTATGTAAGCAATGATCTAAAAAACGTGATAGTACTTCATTACAACTATAATTTATAACCTCCACTCGAAAACGATGGATAATTTTTTTTCGACGAAAAATTCACATTTTCTAGAAAGAATGCTGCATCTGCATCACATTTTAGTATGGAAACAGGAGCTTGGAAAACAACTTAGGTGGTCGTGCGATGGTGTGTTGATCGTACCGACGACGATTGGTCGCACGAATAGGCGTTCGCTAATAGGACACCCATTTCATCGCGCGATCAACACGCGTTCCGACCGACCATCGCCGGACAATCGCTCGCTCGCTCCAATCAGGACACGGCCTAACGAATAAGGAATAAATTGCAAGACTGTCACTGTAAGTGCGCGCAGTCAAGAAATCTTCGGTGACGTGACAGTGACAATGAATTTATTGTCTCCCTGACAGGCTCTAAAGCAATGGAATGAGTAATGGTATTTAATTTTCGAAAATGCAATTAAACGAATTACCAACGCTTCGAAATACGATATCACAATAATCAACAATCCACTTATTTCACGTTTTTATGTGTTCAATAATGTCGTGTCCATTTTTGTGTTTTTCACAAATGTGATGAAAAACAATGCAAAGCAAGAAATCAAACATGAAACCATTAGCGTACTTAATTCGAAAGAATGACTAAAATTTTCACCATTACGTGATATATAAACTTGATGTGTCTTACCTAATATCAACGGATATATCCGTTTAAACAAAATAATATATATACATATATATATATATATATATAACACAGTGCTTCTCAAAAGTCCTCTCCCCCCCTCTTATTTTTGGAACGATTATACATAAACAAGTGAAATTTGGAAACTGAATATTAAAGGTTGTAAACTTCCCTACTAGTGATGATAGATGACGAAATCGTCAAAGATGACGTCACAAGGCCATTGTTAACAATAATTTCAAATGGAACCCTATGGCAAGCGACACCTCTTTTGAAATGTATCGAAAAAACCTATTCAATGGTACTAATTTTGTTTGTGTTTATAGCAGTCTTGATGGCTCATTAGTAAACATTAAACTTTAAATTCCATTCAGTATGATATTAATTACAGATTTAAGAATCAGTATCTACTTGAAGAAATTTTTTTTTTTTTTTTTTATGTTCTGGTTCCCACGAAAAGGGAAATCCTGTAATGTTCAGAGAACATCGTGGGAACCAAGGGAAAGAAGGTAGGAGTTGGTGTTCTTCTTAAATTTCTGAAGGTTGTATGCCTCGGGGAACACCTCCCTAGGCAATGAGTTCCAAAGCCTCGCTGTTCGTTGGATGAACGAGTCTTTGGAAAGTGATGTTCTGCAGGTCTCCAGAGTGACCACGAAGGGGTGTGATGACTGAACTTGACGGGTTAATCTCGAAGAGACTGCCAAAGCAGGAACGATTGTTGATATTTCAGAAGAGCATCGCCCATGAAAATATCTATAAAATAGAGACAAATCGCCAACTTTTCTACGGTGTTCCAGACAAGTGAGCGAGTTTGTAAGCGAGGCATCACCGACGAGACGAATTGCCCTTTTGCATCGCCCATGAAAATATCTATAAAATAGAGACAAATCGGCAACTCAGGATATGTTTAGGTGCCGCACTCCAAATATGGGAACAGTATTCCAGGACAGGTCGGATCTGTGCCTTATAGATCATAAGCAGCTGACTGGGGGTGAAATAGCTCTTGGCACGAAACAAAAAACCAAGTTTTTGGGATGCACTTTTGGCAATGGACCTCACGTGATTTTCCCAGGAAAGGTTATTACTGATAGTAATACCAAGCATCGATATGGATGACTTCAGTGGTATGGTTACTCCTGACAAAGTTATGTTAGGCACAGTGAGATCGGCTTTTCTAGAGAAAAGACATGCTTGTGTTTTGTTTGCATTGAATTCTACCAAGTTATTAGATCCCCATTCGAGAATTGTTGCTAAGTCCATATTTATATTATTAACATTTCTTCCTCGTTCATTTCTGGTTTCACGGGCTGATATAGGGGCCCTGGAAGAGAAAGCGGTATGGAGGGTACTATCATCGGCAAAGCTGTGTACTGGACATGAAGTTGCTTTCAACAGGTCGTTGATGTGAAGTAGAAATAGTGTTGGTGCGAGAATAGATCCTTGCGGAACACCAGCATTTATGAGTAGAGTGTCAGATGAAACTCCATCGACCACTACATGGAGAGACCTGTTTGAGAGAAAACTAGCAAGCAGAGAACACAGCTGAGAGGGCAAGCCATAAGACGGAAGCTTGGCGAGGAGTCCCTGGTGCCAAACTCGATCGAACGCCTTGGAGATATCTAATGCCACAGCTGAAGTTTCTCCATACTTTTCAATAGATAGCTGCCATATATTGAGACGTAAGCGAGCAGGTCACCAGTTGATCTCTGATGGCGGAAGCCATATTGCCTATCGTTGACAATTCCTGAGTCTTCCAGATATTTCATGAGCTCGATGTTGATGGCTTTTTCCATGACCTTTGAAATAATAGATAGCAGTGCGATAGGTCTGTAGTTGCTAGGTAGGGCCTTTTGCCTTTTTAGGGACTGGCTGTACTCTTGCAATTTTCCAATTGGACGGAAATACCCCCAAATTGTAAGAGTGGTTGAACAACTTACAAAGAACAGGTGTTAGTTCGGGGGCACATTTCTTGAGAACAATCGGCGGGATTCCGTCAGATCCACAGGCTTTGTTGGTGTTGAGACCAAGCAAAATCTTTCTGATAGTACGTTGGCGAAAGGTGATCTCGGGCATGTGACTGTCAATAGGTGTAATGTTCGGGGTTGTTTTCCCGATGAATCCAGAGTGGAATTTCCAGCAAATAGGTGCGCAAAGATATTGGCTTTTTCCTGGGCAGTCGTTGCTAGTGTTCCATCTTCTTTGGTTAGAGGAGGAAATGAGCTGGAAGTGAAGTTTCTTCCCACAGCTTTGGCGAAAGACCAAAATGAACGGGATCCGTTAGGACATTCAACAAGTTTTGATCTTATTTTGGCATTGTGGGCGTCTTTTGAGCATTCTATTGTCTCTTTGCATATGCCTCTAGCCTCGACATATGCTGCTCTGGTCTCAGGACCCGGATTTTTTAGCCATCGATGGTATGCTGCCTGTTTGGAAGCCACAGCTCTAGAGCAGTTTCTGTTAAACCAGGTCTTATCGGATGATGTTCTTCTTTCGGTATTCGGTATGTAAGTTTGCATCCCCAACATGATGATTTCAGAAATTGTCTCAGCACATCGTGTTGGATCTACTGAAGAGAAACAAACTCTCTTCCATGGAAACGCTGAGAAAAACATACGAAGACCTTCCCAGTCGGCCGAATTGTAATGCCACATGAGACGGGGTGGTATTGTGCAGCTCGATGGTAAATGGAAAGAGCATGTTGTGGAGATGAGGGTGTGATCAGAGTTTCCAAGTGGGGCACAAACTTCTATTCTATACGGGTCAGGATTGGTGGTGAGGAAAAGATCTAGTGTATTGGCAGACTGGTTGTTGACATCAGGGATGCGGGTTGGTAGCTCGACCAGTTGTTCTAGACCATGAGTGATGGCGAAGGCCTCGGCTTGACGACCTGCATCATCTGTTTTGTTAGAGAATTTGAGCCAGGCAGCGTTATGTACATTAAAGTCTCCCATGATTATGGTTTCAGCTGTTGGATGGTTCTCCTGAATGTAGTCCAGTTTGAGTGATAAGAACTCAAGAGGTCTTTATATGAAGGTTCATTAGGTGATAGGTAAAGGCAGCAGAGGAACTTAGTCAGTTTGGTATCAGATAGCTTGAACCACATCACATCAAAGTCTTTCGGTTCCAAACTCTCTTCACGCTGGCATGAAAGGTTAGCCTTAGCGTAAAGGCAGACTCCACCCTTGAACCTGAATCGAGAATGGAGTTCGTAACCAGGACAAAGCATATGGACCTTGTTGGTGGACGAGTTTACTTGTGTTTCTGTTAGAGCCAGAATATCCGGTTTTTTCGTCTGTAGGTGATGGTGGACGTCATTGATGTTCTTGTTGAGTCCGCGGATGTTGCAAAAATCAATTTTTAATGTTGAGTCCCCTCGAGTACCTCTCGCCCGGAAATCCGAATAAAGAGGTATTTTACTTCCGGAGTGTTTTACTCTAGGAGACTTCATCATTATTACTATTTGGATGTACCTGAAAATAAAGGAGGAATTGGGGAAAAGGAAAGAGGGAGACCGGAAAGTATCGACCGAACACTGAAACATGGAATGATCCATTTCACAGCACACAAAGTCGATATGGTGGTATTTCACCGGGCGATGAGACCATCTTCCACCTACGGTTATCCTTTTAGTCGCCTCTTACGACAGGCAGGATTTACCATGGGGCTATTCTAAAGCAGACCCCATACAGCATGCCGACCCCATACAGCATAAATTGCTCGAAGTGACCTCCATTTACTTCCTGACAGTAGAATATCCTATTTTTGAACTCTTCTCGTACTTTTGCAAATGGGTCTGCGGAAACAGCCTCACATTCTGCAACAATACATTGTTTTAAAACGTCAATATTGTCAGGTTCAGTTACGTAAACCTTCGATTTAAGGTACCCCCACAGAAAAAATCCAAAAGTGTGAGGTCCGGTGATCGAGCTGGCCATTCCGTTGAACCTCGTCGTCCAATCCGTCTACCACGATACTCCTCATCCAAATACCGTCCTACTGCACCGTAATAGTCCTTTCGGAATGTCATTTCCAAATTGCCGAATTCATCTGGATTATCTTCCAAAATTTCAAGGATTAACGGTTCTATTGCGTTTTGCAACAGCTCCAGATAAAGCTCACTAGTTAAATTAGTATTTTAAAAAAGAGGCCCAACGATGTGGTTCCCCAGGATACCTGCCCAAACATTCACCTTCTGGGGAAATTGGGTGTGTGTTTCACGAAACAGGTGAGGATTTGCGTCACTCCAATACCTCACATTCTGTGTATTTACATTTCCATGCAGATACAATGTACTTTCGTCACTAAAACAAATTATTTTGACATAGTCTGGCTGTTGGTTAATTTCAGTTTCCATATTTTCACAAAATTCTAGTCTTCGGTCTGGGTCGTCGTCTGAGAGTTGATGAACCATTTTTGATTTGTATGGATGAAATTTGTTTTTTTTTCAACACCCTGTGTACTGGTAGATGCAACGTGAGTTGTTGAAGAAGAAGGATTGACTATTACTTCTGCCAGTATATAAATTTTTTTCTTCACAGAAATTTGTGGTCTGCCAGATCGTTTCGCATCATTAATACTACCCGTTGTTTCAAACTTACGAAGAAGCTCCCTGAAATAAGTCCTCGAAACGGGGCGATCGGAAAACCTCTCATTAATAATGCGTTCTGCTGCAAGAATATTTTGTCCAGTTTCACCAAGAATTAGGATCGCTGCTACTTTATCACCTAAAGCACGTACCATTTCGCTTCTTGAAGCACTTAAATGTTCGGCTCACAACAGTTTAACAAATTATTAAAAGTACCAAAAGCTGGTGAAACAGTTAAACGTTCGATCAACAATATAAAATTATTAAATGTACAAAAACTTGGACAATTACAAAAACGTCGAATTAGGGAGACTAACAAAAACGTCAGCTTATTTGACAACGATCCAGAGGCGGAGCTTAAATTTGGAATTTTAGTATTAACTGATTTAATTCATCACAGCTTTGCGTTTTTCAAAAGCGAGTTGCCAAAACTGCCATAATCACAAACAAAATTGGTATCATTGAATAGGTTTTTTCGATACCTTTTAAAAGAGGTGTCGCTTGCCGTAGGGTTCCATTCAAAATTATTGGTCACAATGGCCGTGTGACGTCATCTTCTTAAAAACTCTAATTGAGGTTCGTTTCTGCATGTCTGATAACTGGAAAATCCGTTGCGACTTCACATGACTTCAGATTTGGTGGGAATTTAGAAAAAAGTTGTCTGTGGTGCCAAAACATCGGTCAAATTGAGAAGATATCGAAAAATGTTATTGAGAAAATGTGTTTGGAATCCAACGAGGACCCCATGTACCAAGTTCAAACCATATTGAAGAAAAATTATTCCACTACCCTTACTAATAAACATTATTCATTCTTGTTTCATATGGAAACAGCATTAATAACCTAAATCACATAAGTTTGGGTCAAAACTAATCAAATATCTGAGGAATAGAAATTTTGCGGGAGATTAATTATAGAAACTGAATAATACATTATTTGTCCTAATTGAGTTTAGTATTGTTCAGGTGGTTGTGGAGGAATAAAAAAAACTCAATAAACAAACAATGTACAAATTTTCGAAATTCTACGTGACCACCTTCGCGCTCCATACATAGAATTATTTTGGAGAACATTTCGCGGCGAACATTTTTCAACATAGTTCTGTTGATCAGTGCTGCACAATTCCTTATACAAATTTCTTAATGTTCATTATTTCGAAATGGGCGTGTTCATTAACATTGCTTTTCAGGTAACACGGCGTTAGGTCTGGAGACCCAGCAGGCCAAGAATTATCGGAATATCGACCTGCTCACCAAACTCGTTGTTCAACCACTTCCGCACTTCATTCATAGAATGAATAGAAGCCCCATCTTGTTGAAAGAATAAACGGATCCGCTCTTAGAATGGTGGGTTGTCGATAAATTTAGATATCTCGGTGCGTAAAAAGTTCAAATACCGTTCGTCATTTAAACTTTGTTCAAAAAAGAAGGGACCTACAATTCGCTCATTTAAAATTCCACACTATACATTCACTTTGAAACTATATTGTTACATTATTTACAACAGGCTTGACGTGAACACTTCTATATTTGTTTTCAAACGAACCAGGTTCCTTGAATTTTTGCAATATCTTTGTCATCGTAATAAAATGCAAATTTTGGTCTAGATGCATTCCCTTTCTTTTTCAATATGGTTCAAAATTGATAAATGGCGTCCTCGTTGGATTCCGAACACATTTTCCCAATAAATTTTTTTGATATCTTGTCAATTTGACCCATTTTTCGGCACCACATACAATTTTTTTTTAATTTCTGCCAAATCTGAGGTCATGTGATATAAGTCGCAACGGATTCTTTAGTATCAGTCATCATCAGTCATGCAGAAACAAACCACCATTAGAGCTTCTCAGAAATTTCAATAACTAATTTTTTTCCCATATGTAGCCAACTTTATGAAGGGCACTGTATATATATATATATAAACAAATGAAATTGAGAGTACTGAAAAACTCAGATGCTAAATACCACAAACAGAATTCAAACATGCTCTTTAACTTTTTCTCAGAAAATTCATATCCAAAAACTTTACTTAATAACAATGAGACGGAGAATTATCGTCTCACTTAGAAGTACTAGCCTTAAACAGGGATAATTCGAACAATGAAACTAACACTACCCCCACTCAACCTTTTTTCACGTCATTACCATATATACTTAAACTCTCTAGATTATTTCACAATCCTGAATTTTTTTAAATATCATATAAAACAGTTCTAACAATCAGATCAATTCATTCTAAAGTTAAAGATACTTTCAATGTCAAATGTAATTTATACTATTCCTTGTCATTATTGTAATAAACAGTATATTGGTCAAACGCAAAGATCATTATCGAACAGAATAATTTCTCATAAAAGCGACTGCAGTTTGCTTCCTGAAAGATGTGCTCTGGCAGAACATTCTTAGAAATGGCTTTCATTTCCCAAGAAAACACTTGTATAAATAAAAAAACAGATATTAACCATTTGAGTGAGATCTACTCTTATTTATTGTCTTTAGATATCAATCAAAATTGATAACAATGTAATATCAAATAGTAGTTCTCTTTAACATTACCGCCACCTGGTAACATTAGTTGGTACTAATCTAACAGTTGGCACCAGTGTAACAATTTCCAAGTGACACCCGTCGTTGGCTCGAATATCATTGCGGGATTTATTCCTAACTTGTCAATTCCACCAAAAATTTATTTTTTAATATTTATTATTTGGTGAGTTTTTTTAATAACCAATATTTTATATTGATAGTAATTGTAACGCCACACATTCATATTTATTTAATTTTGAACAATGCTAATGTGGTTGTATCAACTTTGAACTTCGTTTTATTTTGATCTACGTTTTTTTCTCTTTTGTATCATTATGTTAGATGAATATGTTCAACATCATTGAAACCAACATCAATAAAGTTGTAAGTAGCATAATGTTTCGCACTTGAATATGTATTACTATTGGTTGGTTGGTTGGTTGGTTGGAAGCTGACGAGCCAGAGACAGGGTTGGCACTTAGCTTCCTTGACACTGCGACCAGCTGGGGTCTATTGTATCACTCTGTCGTCAGTGGTTCCTCATTCAAACAGGTTTGTGCCTTTAATTAGGTTTAGAAGCCTGTTGATAAGGTTCTTCGGATTCATGCCTGTTTCCGGGCTGATCTCTCCGAAGGTTCTGTGTCGCCTACTACTTAGGGCGTCACAGTCGAAGATTGAAAGACAAGAGTTAGACCCGGGGCCTCCTCTTGTCTCTTGATGACAAGCCATTCTTCAGTATCTATCCCCATGTCCTGGGTTTTGATGAGCTGAAGAATCTTTTTGGTTTCCATTTTACCAAATGGCTTTGGAATCCACTCTGTTTCCGGGAGTTTCTCCGTAGGTGTTCGACCATCTGCTGATCCCTCCTCGGTTGGGTTTACGGTTTCTGGTGCCAAGTGTGATTCAACTGGAATCTCCTCGACTTCCATACCCGCTATCGGTGTTGGGTCTTCTTCAACTGGAAGTTCCCCAGGGTTGTTTTTCTCTGTGGTTTCCATTTCGTTCCCACGAGTGTAGGGGAAAGGGTCGTCCACACCTGCGGTGCCCCTGCGCAGGTGAAAGGCAGATTACTCTGGGGAGGTCGCCATGTATCCCAGAGGCTCCGTTTGTGATACCTGACTGGCTCAGGTATCATCCATCCCTCGGCACGGGTCGCTTGACGCCTTGGATTAAGCCATGTTGTGGTGGCATTTGGTTTGAGATTGACTTAGAGATCCGCAGGTTTTGACCATTTCTGGTCATTCCCACTGGATTTTCCTTGTCAACCCCGTTATCCAGCGATACCACTTGGAGGTAGCCACCTAAGTTTCCGCAACCCATCTTCATCTCTCGTAGGAGGTGAACATGTGTTGACGCAAACTACCCACCTTTACTATTGGTTTTTTTCATCTATTGATGGAAATAAACATTTCCGAAAGCTTGGATAAACCTTAAAGAGTTTACTTTTTCATTGCTGCTTACCCCAATATCCCTAGTTTTTTATTTAACTAGACAGCAAATACTACCCACACACACACACACACATATATATGTGTATATATATATATATATATATATATATATATATATATATATATATATATATATATATATATTTATATATATATATATATACAGGGTGAGTCAACAGGATTCCCGTGGTTCATTGCTCCCTAATGTATCACTATTTCGATTTCTTATATTTTTTTTGTCAAATGGACCATCTAAGACCACCTTCCAAAATTATTTTCATTCATACAGGGTGCATCATTGATGCGTGGCTAACCAAAGTTGTTCTTTTTCAAATAAAACACCCGGTATATTTTCATATTTTCCGATCGGCTGTTCCATTGGCTGCTCAATGATTTTTTCAATTTTGAATTCCGTTGCGGCGTTGCCGAGTTATTCAAAAGAAATCTATTTTGTAGACTTCTTTTCGAAAAATTACCTATTTCACATTTTGAAATATTTAGTAAAGATAATTGGGGAATCGTTGGTCGATATGATGATGTTCATTTTTAAAAATTGGATTTCGATACAAAACACAAACTCAGCCATTTGCAAACATCGGTATTTTGATTTTTTCAAATGGAACACCCTATAAATTTTCATTTGAATCAATCCTCTTCAATAACTCTACACTTTTCATTCTCCATGTCATGTACCTTAAACAACTCGTTTCCGAGATATTCTACATCCAAAAGATGGATATTTTTCCACAGAAAATATTGACAATGTTCGCCTTTGGTATCATATTTGGAATTGAACTTCGCATAAAAATCATATTGATTCGAATCTAACAGAAAATAACAATAATCAATGCAGCAAATGTTCAATGTGCCTGCCATTTTCACCAATACACACTCTCAATCTTTTCCGGAAATCAGTATCCACATGTGCCAGCATGTCCTCTGAAATTTCCCTGAAAGCAGTACGAATTCTTGCTTTCATATTTTCAGGAGTTGTGGGCGGAGTTTGATAGACAACCCATTCAATGTATCCCCATAGAAAAAAATAAATTTTTGTAAGGTCCGGTGACCTTGGAGGCCACTGAACTGGCCCTCCTCTACCTATCCATTTTTCACGGAATTCATTATCAATGTATTCCCGCACATCAGTGTGATAATGTGCAGGCGCGCCATCTTGTTGTAGCCACATTCTCTGCCTTATTGCCAATGGAATATCATCTGATAAATTAGATAACTGACTTCGCAGAAATCTTAGATATTTTCTTCCGTTGAAAAAAAAGGGCCCGATTACCTTCCCAATGATACCTCCCCAAACATTCAGTGACCAACGTTGTTGGTGATTGACATATCTAACAAAATGAGGATTTTCAGTTGCATAATAGTGCATATTATGCCGATTCACATAACCATTGTTGTGAAACGTGGCTTCGTCCGAAAATAAAACATACTCAAAAAAATCAGGTTCTTGGTTGATTTTATCTACACCCCATTGGCAAAACCGCATTCGCTTTGGAAAATCTCTTTCAGTCAGCTCTTGCATTAACTGCATATGATATGGATGGTAATTGCATTTTCTCACCATCCGAGAAACACTACTTTGAGATATTCCCAACTTCCTACTCAAAATACGTGTACTCACATGGGGATTCTCGGTAATATGCAATGCAATATCATTCGTTGCAGGACAAGCACGTCCAAACTTTTTGTAAAATACTTTTTCGGTTTCCTCAAATCTTGTTTTGAGGTCTCGAAATGCTCGCTGGTCTGGATGTCTTCTCTCAGGAAACTTTTGTTCGTATAATCTAGATGCCAGTAAGCAATTGCCATCACTTTCCCCCAAAGCATACACCATTTTAACCATGTCCCCTATACGATAATTCATAATGCCACAATAATTTTTAACACAACTGGATTGTAGTTTGACAGTTACCTCTATTTACAAATTCCGATAATTATTTTTTCAGCGGTAGACATGGATAACTAAACTAGAAAAAATAGTTACATTTAAAAATTTATTTTGGTATGATAGTTACTCATGAGTTGCCAAGGATGCTTTTGAAGATGGAAGAAAATAATTGAAACATCATTCAGTATCAGTATTTTCTAGGAACAAACATGTAGATAAAAAAATCTATAGAATTGTTGATTTGACATTGAACAATTCCTTTAAACCAGAATATCTCGGAAAGAAGTTGTTTAAGGTACATGACGTCGAAGATGAAAAGTGTAGAGTCATCAAAAAGGAGTTGACTTAAATGAAAATATACAGGGTGTTCCATTCGAAAAAATCAAAATACCGATGTTTGAAAATGGCTAAGTTTGTGTTGTTGTGTCGAACATCCTGTACAATTTATTGCAAATTCTTGGTATTCTCAATGAACATCATCATATCGACCAACGATTCCCCAATTATTTTTAAATTATATAACAAAATGTGAAATAGGTAATTTTTCGAAAAGAAGTCTACAAAATAGATTTCTTTTGAATAACTCGGCAACACCGCAACGGAATTCAAAATTGAAACAATCGTTGAGCAGCCAATGGAACAGCCGATCGGGATATATGAAAATATACCGGGTGTTTCATTTGAAAAAGAACAACTTTGGTTAGCCACGCATCAATGATGCACCATGTATGAATGAAAATAACTTTAGAAGGTGGTCTTAGATGGTCCGTTTGACAAAAAAAATATGAGAAATCGAAATAGTGATACATTAAGGAGCAATTAACCACGGAAATCCTGTTGACTCACCCTGTATATATAGATTGTAGGTTTTCTCAGGTTATGGTTCATTAGGTTAATAACCAATTGCAGGTTAAAACATTTTATGGGCGGTTTTATTTAAAACAAAATTACGTTTCGCCTGGGAGGCTTCCAGCCTTCTTCAGATTTTAGCTGCCAAAACAAATTCAAAGGGTTAACGATTATCGGGTTCTTTTTCCTATTTCATTCTGGAAAACATTGTTAGGCTTCTTTTTCATTGTGAGTTAGGTGGATATTCTTGAGATGGGAATATCTGGTTTCTTATTTGATCGATGAAACAAATTATCTTTCGAAAAAGTTACATCCATTGTTAGGAGTGACATTTGCCAAATATTACTCCTAACAATCGAAAACGTGGCGGTCGTTATTGCATTAGCTATTAGCTTTCCTATTCCTATTCCTATTATGTTTCCTGTTCACGTGTATGTCTTTTCGTGTTGAATGCGTATATTTTTCAATCCAAATTACCATCACTAGTTTATTTGGCATGGTTAGTGACCATTCAGTTTCAAGTGAAAGTGAACCAGGTCCATCCTGCAGCACGTATGATTCTTCAAAGGCCTACATATCTTCGCTTACTGTAACATTGGATTCAATCTCGCATGATGAAATCAAAAAGAGTGCGAGCAATGATTTGAGATCTTGGGAAAACTCGGCGCCTAGTTTTTTATTTTTGCCAACTTTGTTAGGCATGTGACAAAATGTAGTATATAGTATACCACTGAATTTGGAATGACTACTACTAGAAATGAATGGAGTAGTATATAATGAATCAAAGTTGAGGTTGTTTCTCAAGGGAGATTGGACGAAATTGTATTTGAGGGTATAATCCGAATGACATTTGGATTCAAATAATTTCCTTTTTATAGGAATTTGGCAGCCACGTACAACTGAGATATTGACTAGGCGAATATGTGAGACACCCGGTATATTCATACAGCAATACATACATGAATTCGAAAGCAATACACTCCATGTCGACAAGCGTGTAAAAACTCTTCCGGCCCTAAGTTCCACATAATGAATCCTAAATAGGCAGAGTAAACAACTAACACTTAATATGCAAATTGAAAGTCAACATCAATTTATTCATCCATCTCCTACAGCTTTTCATTATTCCCAACTGCTCTCGTGCATCAGACAATTGAATTAAATGCAGTACCAAAAAGTCAACGGACACGTTTCCTCCATCGTTGATGTTTTGCTTACCGTGAATATTCGTTTTATGGATTCGCACGATTTGAGATATGCCGTTTGGTGTCACGTCTATACTTTCATCCCATGGCTTGCCTCCTCAACTATGGTTTGATTACCTAGTTTCTTTGCAGATATATTGATAAATAATGTCGTAGATGGAGGTTCCATTCTGGCCACTAAATTTTTTTTCCTACATATTAACCACTTCTTGAAATTCGCCAACAATCTTGTCCATATTTTCGCAACATTACAGTCGGGCGGATGCTTCATTAGAATTTTTTCAATATGGAAGACAACAGAACTGATGAAATGCTTTTGTATATGAACTATATATTACAAAAATACAAATAACCATAATAGTCAACATACCAAGCAACAATGTAGCAGATATGAAGAAATCATCTCATAGCTAGAAAAAGCTATATTTGAAAAATCGAGATGGTTTTCGACATCGGTTCATAGGGAACTGGTCTGCACTGGTCAAGGCAAAATACCCGACCTGAACAATGGGAATATTGTATATATTGGAGCCTATAATATCAAAAGGATTAATTGGAATACTTGAAACATACCCTGGGAGAGATAACTCATACCGAGTCCTTGCTACTATGCCCATTGGAAATCACCAGTGGAGAGAGTTGGATTTTCAAGATGAAAGGTAATCGACATGGAGATGAAAGTCGAGAAGACCAAGAGAAATCAATAGAAAAATGAAATATGCGAGAAAATAAAGTTGCATCCAAGAATGAAGATAGCGCACTCCTCAACAAATATCATTTACAATATGGAATTGTTAGGAGGGCAGAATGTTGGGAATATCAATATATATATATATATATATATATATATATATATATATATATATATATATATATATATATCACACAACATGTTCTACGCGGGGTAATAACAGATTTGAATGAATTACTTCTCGAATAAAAAAAAACTGTCGAATCACTTTTTCACGTAATTTCAAACTTCCTTTTCTCGCATATTTCCTTTCTCCATTGATTTCTTTCGCTATATTTGCCTTCCATCTCCATGTCAATTATATTTCTTCTTCAAAGTCCAACTCTCTTCAATGATTATTTCCAATGGATATAGTCGTTGAACAATATATGAAATGTCCCCCTTTTTTGTCGGTATTGAATTATGTGTTCCAGGATATGTCTCAAGTATTCTACCCAAGGGCCAATTCATGCTTTTGACATTAACGGTTACAATATATACCAAATTTTCAACGTTCAGGTAGCGTATTTCACCTTGATTTGGACCAGATCCTCTATGTACTCCTTCTTGAACCGACGAAAAAAACCCACCTCAAATCCGCTACATCGTTGCTTCGTATATCAGTAATAAACAAAGCCGGTGTTATGGGGTTCGAATCAACATCATACCATGAGTAGGAAATAATAGTCAGTGTCGTCAGTCACGAGTTCAGAAACAACACAATAAGAGCGGCAAAATAATATAATATTTTACAATAAAAACCTATTGTATCCCGAATCTATGATACGATATGCCGCTTGTTTTAAATGCGCACCGGTGCCAAATTTATTTCGGCCCGTGCAATAGATCTTACGGAGCATTTGAATAGATCTTACGGAGCATTTGAAGCAGCCTCTATTTCAACGGAAGTTCCTGGTCGAGGTTAGAAATTATATAATTTTAAACTATGCTAATGTGGTTGTATTAACTTTGAACTTCGTCTTATTCCTTAGTCTACTTTTTTCTTTTGTCTACTTTTTTTTTGGATCAGTATGTTAGATGAATATGCTTAACATCATTGAAACCAACCTCAACAACGTTGTAAGTAGCATTATGTTTCGCACTTGTGTAGTTGGTTTTTTCATCTGATGATGAAATATTTTTGGTTCGACAATGAAGCACATTCTAAAAATATTCCTATTTATATACAGATGTCCCAAAATAAGATAGCTGAATATGTTTTGTTATTTTAAATGGCAATTCTCCATTTTTGTTACATTTATGGTTTCGCCACTAAATCGTTGATATAACGCATTGGGGTTTCTTATACTCATCTGCAATAGTTTTTTACTTAGATCAATTCATGTGTCAAAAATAACTCGTGCATAGACCAATTCTTAACTTTAGAACCATTCAAGATAACTTAACAAACTTTTTTCCTGTCGATTTCTCGATTTCTTAGACTTCAGCCAATGTTTTGGAGTGCAGGCGAACTTGGAGTCGATGTTTCATCGCCTACTACGATTTTTTGAAAATGACAAATTACAAATAACTCAACTGTTTCGAATGCAACATCCTTTATTTCATTGCTTGGCATTTTTCAAGAGCTTTTTGTCGATATAGGATTTGTGGGGTCTACTTTGTAGAGCTTTGTAAAATAAGGAATTTTGATGTTTTTTTCGAAAACTGACGTACAATTTGAAACATCTGTGTACTTTCGATAATTGTATAAGTACATCTAATTATTAATGATGAATTTCACTCGCGAAGTGGTCTACTGTATTAGCGAAGCTGACAGAAATCCTTCATTAGCAAACAGAATCTACAATACAAAATATCCAGCAAGAGATCGGTTTGAACTCACTGCCTTTTACTAAAATGGAAATTGTTGGTGGTCGGATCAATGAAGAAAATGAGCTTCATTGATGCTTAAGAAAAATCTTCACTTGAGCACTAGGGAAATAGCAGCGAAAACGGATATTCCACAAAGTAGTTTGAAGAGAATAATATTGAAACATAAGTTCCACCCTCATCATCTGAACCTACTTCAAACATTGTATGGTAATGATTTTGCAAATAGAGTTGCGTTTTGTATTCAAATTTTGTTTGCTAGAGAACAGACATAATATGCATTATTATGCAATCGAAAATCCTCACTGGTCGAGGACTGTTCATTACCAAAAGCGATGGTCGCTCAATGTTTGAGAAGGTATGATTGAAAATCGCATTATTGGACCCTACTTTGAAGGAATGATTGAAAATCACATTATTGGACCCTACTTTTTCGACAATGTGCTGAATAGTGAAAGGTATCCTAATCGTTAGATAGGCAGAAGAGGTGATATTCCTTGGCCCGCGCAATCCCCAGATCTCACTCATATATATTTCTTTCTTTAGGGGTACGTGAATGAAAGGGTTGTCAGAGCATGAAAAACAGGATCACGGAAGCCTGTCGTTCAACTGTTATTGTAAAGATTACTAGAAGCACAAAGTAGATTCCACAATCTCTATTTCGGCAAAATGCTCGCAAAAATATTAGGCAATGATGCAATAAAACAGGGTTCTGCATTTTAAAGAGTCGAGTTATTTCCATTATTTGTAATTTGTCATTTTCATAAAATCTCAGAAGGCGATGGAACATCAATTTACAGTTTGCCTGCGCTCAAGCCTGAGGAATCGACTGGAAAAAAGTTGGTTGAGTTATCTTGAGTGGTTCTGAACTTATGCATTTTTCTGACACCATTCAAGTCTGAGATACCTGGGTGCGTTATATCGACAATTTAGTGAAGAATCCAAAGATGAAAATGGGGTGTTGCCATTAAAAACAAAAGAACTCAGTCACAGAGTAGTTAGACAGATGAGAAGGCTAGACAAGACAAACAAAATGATGGAGTCCTATCTCAAGTTAAATGCCCCGGGAGAACTGTCGGAATAATGATGCCCTTCTTTACCTTCATCAAGGTAATTGTGAATATCAACTGAAGGGGTTACGGCAATACCTCCATTTTGAATGATGACGTATGTTATGACACAGAATTGCCAACTTCATAAAATCTCAAAATTAATTAGGAAACTCAAGGAATAAATGATATTACTCTACATAAAACTCAAGCATTCAACACTATAGACTTCGAAAGCGAGTTATCAATCAATTATTCATGTTCCATACATTTTTTCGACCATATCACTTTTGTTGGCAGTATTGTCCTAATTCCAAATGAAACATAATTTAGAACTGGCAACTGTGCCTATCTCGTGTTAAAGGTCCGAGGCCAATGAAGCGGCAAACTAAACATCGAAGGAATTGAGCGTAGCTTCCTATCTGTGTGTATAATCTGTGACCCAGTTGTGTATCTTATTTTGGGACATTCTATATATGAACAAAAATATTTTTATAATGTGCTTCATTGTCGGTCCTATCGTTTTGAAAAAAATCAAGTCGATAACTTGGTTTGAAAAATGTTATGGAGCTTGCACGCACCCTTGGGTCACCCTGTATGTATATATGTAAAACCCATGTTACTTGTACCATACTGGGATTGAGGGACATATACAGCAAGAAGCGCGATAATAGTTGAATAATCATCACTCGATGTTTGATCTCCATAACAGTTGTGGCTTTATATCATATAAAATTTGATAACAATGCGGTTTGTCAAAACTTGACCACTTCTATGGAATTCCCATACTTTATATAAACATTATGCTTAGCAGCGCAGCGCTACAAATACTATTAAGGGAGTATTATTCCAAATTCTACCTCTGGAAGTGAAAAATATCAGTAATCTACATGGCATTTCTTCTGGGATTAATCGCCTTCCCCAATCTGAACGAAATAAATAATAGTTTGAAAAACTAAGGAACACGCTTTTATAGAAAACCAGACTAAAAAATGGAAAATAAGAAAAAAATTTATTTTATTTTGAAAAAAGCGTGGGGTGCATGGTATCGCCTTGGCCAACAATTATCTGTGATCCGAGATATTTCTTACTTTACTGCCCTAGGTGTGTAATGTACTATATAATCATTGATACCATGCACCCCACGCTTTTTTGTTAAATAAAATAAATGTTTTTCTTATTTTCTATTTTTTCAGTCTGGTTTTCTATAAAAGCGTGTTTTTTAGTTATTTTAAACTATTATTTATTCTCAACTTTTTCAGTTTAGTTTTCTATAAACACGTGTTTTTAGTTATTCAAACTATTATTCTTATTATTACATTTTTTTAACTATTATTCTCCAATATTGAATAGAATCGGACCATAATCACAAAACTCGCAGCCATTTTGGATCCGCCATCTTAAATCCTTCAATTTTAACAAAATAATCATAATCTCCGACCCCAAAAACCCCACATACCAATTTTGAATAGAATCAGACCATCATCACAAAACTCGGCCGCCATTTTAAAGCCGCCATCTTGAATTTTCCAATTTTTACAAAAGAATCATAATATCCGACCCCAAAAACCCCCACATACCAATTTTGAATAGAATCAGACCATAATCACAAAACTCGTCCCCATTTTGGAGCCGCCATCTTGAATTTTTCAATTTTTACAAAAGAATCATAATCTCCGACCCGAAAACCCTCAGATACCAAGTCTGAAGCGAATCGGACCATAATCACAAAACTCGTACGCAATATTGGAGCCGCCATTTTTTTTTCACACAAAAATTTCTTAATGCATTGTCACCGGAATTATGTACACCTGCCAAATTTCAAATCATTCGGACGTCTGGAAGTGGGTCAAAATCGCGCCCAAAGGAGTCGGTCACAAACAAACAAACAAACATACAAGTGAAGCTAATATAAAGCGTGTAAAAAGAGATGAATCAGGGAAACTATACAAATGTAAAAGGGCAAATAGAAGTTGATGCATACAACAAATCATTTTTTCTTGAATGGGGAAAATATTGGATTAGTGAGTAATTAGTTGTAATAGAAGACAAATTGAACCCGAAAAATGTAAAGCAATATATTGTGGTAATATCCACTTGAAGAGTTTCTGAAGAATATGTTGGTTTGGAGCAATTTCTTTCAAGTTTCATCAATGAATTTGAGAAAAGCATCACCAGCCTTAATCAATGCCCAAAAACTACATTGATAGGAGCGGCACTGTTTAACTGATGATAAAGCCTGAGATTCATATTTTGGCGTTTTGAAGTTAGAGCTCATAAATAAGTAGGAATATTCTAATCATGTTGGAGTCGCTGGAAAGAACTTTTGAATGATGTATTACTTTTATCATCCCATATAAAATTAACTTCCAAAATGGCGCCTATCCTCCATTATCCATGATTATGTCCCTGAATACCATAAAAAAGTAATATGATCCTTAGTTCAGTAACCCAAAAGTGTATCAATTTAAGTTTAATGTTGAAAAAAGAAACATTAAGTACTCTGTAGAAAGATTTTTCTAAAAATTGAAAAATTTAAGCCAAAAATGAAGTAATTTTTTTTAAATATCCAAGAGAAGACAATTACTTCCCCGGCTAAAGCCAAACTGGACATTAAACTATATCTAACAGATATTGTAAAAGGACCCTAACTCAAAAAAAATACCTGGAAGTGAAAATTTGCATTTTTATTCAGATTATTTCATTTTCTATTCCAATCTCAATTCATAACTCATATAGATGAATCATACAAATTAATTTTTTTTTCAAGGAGGAGTACTCACCAGAAATTACTTGTAACATTGATGCAAGACTGGCATCGCATTCATTAGGTCCTTAATATATTTTTGTCGACGAAACTCTAGAATCGCTAACAAACTTAATGTTAGAACGGTATTCAGAACTGTTTATACCTTGAGATCGGAATCAACCCGATCAAAACCAAGAAACGAAGAACAAAATTCAAAAAATTGTGTAAGTACAGTGTTTCATGTTCCGAACATATATTAACACAAACAGGGTCCCATATAGCGAACTGGAACAACACGAGAATTCTCATGAACGAAATGACACGAAAAGAAAAAATAAAAGAAGCTTCATGTATTTTGTTAAACGGAAATGAAAATATAGCTGCGTGTTTTTTCACTATGGATCCAACATGGATGTCGCTACTGAAAATTGAAATAGAAAATGAAATTAAAACAAGCTGCACAAAAAAAAACAAAAAATTAACCAATGAGTTCATAAAACCCATAATGTTGTGTGAACCCCAAACCCACAAAAGGGTTGAATATCTCTATAGAAGTATCATCAGTATAAGTATGATACATAGACACACACTATCTATAATCACTGATTGTGTATGAGATCCTTCACCTTTATAATCCATCCCAACAACAACTATCATTAAATTATGGGAAAAAGCGGTATTTCGAATCGCAGACGGAACCTTGTCTCTTCTATAGATCAGTTGGTAGAGCTCTAGCGGCGCAGGTTCGAATCCTGCTAAAATATTTTTGGAACGTAGTTCCTTATCGCGCGTTGCGAAAGAGGGCTAGACGGAATAAATTAAGACCAAAAGTTGTAACGAGACTTTCGCTATGGTTATAAGCCGTGCGGCGTGCGCGTGTTTCTCTGTCTGTCTCTCTCTCTCTCTCTCATAGAAAGCAAGCCAGTTATTTTCGTTTCGTCTTTCTATTTCACATTGAACAGTGTGGTGTCGCGACGATTATTTTTGTTGAGTTGTTGTACATAATAAATAATAAAAAATATAAACAATAATGAATCCTGACAGTGTTTCTGCACAAGTTCCGGATATTGCTGATGGAGTTAGGTGAGTAGAGATTTTATACAGACAATAATAAGTGCTTATGTATTTTTAGCAAGTACGCATTATAACCTCTCTTTACTATTGTGCTAACCAAGTCATACGCGTTATAATCTCTCCATTAATGTGTGTTTAGCAAGTGTACGCGTCATAACTTTATTAAATTTAAAAGCAAATTATATTTTAATATTACAATATCAATGCGTATGTATTTAGCAAGCCGTGCGTGTTCTAACCTATACGCTGTTGTGTTTACGAAGTCGAGAGTATATATATATATATATATATATAAATACACTCTGTTGTGTTTACAAAGTCCTGCGCATCTATGACGTGTACGAAAGAATAGACAGACAGAGTGCATATATATATATATATATATATATATACATATAAAATATTATGATAACTAAAAAAATGTATTCAATTCCCCCACTAATTAATCGAAAGGAACTTCGTTCCATCCGGGTGTCCCTTGACACCTCTCAAGTTTTTTTTTTATAAAAAATTTCGTCTGAAATGCCACAAAAATTTTCTTTACTCATTTATTCACTTTCGTTATTAATATTTGGCAATTTGTTCAGTGGTCGGAGATCGTCGCTCCTGAACCTTGACTGAAGCCGTCAATCCACGCGAAGAAAAAAAAAGAGGGAAAATTGATCTTGATAACCACTGATTGTGTATGAAATCCCTTACCTTTATAATCCGTCCCAACAACAACTAACAATTCTAGGAAAAGCGGTATTTCGAATCGCAGACGGAACCTTGTGTCTTCAATAGCTCAGTTGGTAGAGCGTATGACTAGAGATCTAGAGGACGCAGGTTCGAATCCTGCTCGAAGATGTTTTTTTTTCTTTAACTTAAAATTTCGACTGAAATGCCACTAATATTTATTTTACTTATAATCAGTATGTTCATGTTCTTATGCGATCTAAAACCTTGTCGCGACCAAGCTTTATTCCTAATTGAAATTTTCATTTCAAGAAGTAGGATATATAGGGAAATTACACGACAAGCTTTTAAATCGCATGAGAATATGAACATACTGATTATAGATAGTATATGCCTATCTATCATACTTATACTGATGACACTTCTATAGAGCAGCCATATTCAAGCGATTTGTGGGTTTGGGGTATACAAGACATTATGGGTTTTATGAAATCCTTGTTTTTTTGTGAAGTTTGATAAAAGCTTGATTTTTTTACTTTTAATTTATTAACATCTTTTCAGTTAGAAATATTCCTTAATCTATTCATTTCAAGGTCTATTGCCGGTTAATTTTGTGCAATATAGTTCTTCAATTTGTAGACCGTCCAGAGACTCAACCCTACTCAGAGCTCCATACGTTTGTCCGGCAGCGAAGAGTTTTGAACGACGTTTGTCTCGAATTCAAAACAAACAAAAATTGATAATCTACGACCACAAAAAAACCCACATACCAATTTTGAATGAAATAGGGCCATAATAACAAAACACGTCGTCTTCTTGAGGCCCCCATCTTGAATTCGTGAATTTTAACGGAGAAATCAAAACTCCCCATACACCAATTATGATCAGAGCCGCACTATAATGACAAAAGTCGTCGGCATCCTGAAGCCGCCATCCTGAATTCGTGAATTCTGACAAAAATAACATGATCTCCGCCCCCAAAAACCCCCATTGAAAAAAAGGAATCCCGGGAATTTCCGGTTAAATGAATTCCTGTTTTTCAAACGCAACCATTGTTATTATAACAAAAAAAAAACCGTTCTGAGAACAATCTATACTTGCTATCTAACATGCCGGTTCCGGTTAAAGTGACTTGAGTCGTATGAACAAGAAAAATGGTTAGTATGACAGTAATAAGGAACTTTTGGTTTATGAGGAATATTTCCTGTGAATATAGAATAATGCTCTGCAATATTTACAAGACACGACTGTAAAACATACGTAGGTTGGAACCATAGGTGCAACCGGAATAAAACACCGTGAATGTTACAGGAAATATTTGTACACTAACAGTATGGACACATTAAATTCAACAGGAATGTTTGGCATTCCTCACAGAAATTCAGATTATTCTACCGGAATAATTCTTGTTCAGCTGACTGTATTTTAATTCATGCAATATATTCCTGTTATCTCTACGATCCACGCTACTGGTGTAACAGCTCAGAACGTTGATTTTACCAGAAGTCCTGTAAATCCCACAATTCAATCCGCTACTCTGGGAAGTACATACGCACCGACGCGGTAACTTGTCATCTTGCCATTCGTGTTTCGTGTTGGTTGTTGGATACCTACGCATAAGCAAGTACAAGTGAAGTGATTGTGAAATGAATTCTGATACTTATTAGAAAAATAGTTATGTCGGCGTCAACTAACTATTTATTCGAGTTGCCCCCTATTGCCTATTTTTTTATGCAAGTAGACGTAAGTTATGAAATAAAAAAATGATAACAAAAGTCAAGAAGAAATACATGACTGTTTGCAGTTGATTAAATTATGTCAGTCAAGAAGCAACTTCAAATTGGACACGGTAGGTCTTCTAGTAAATATATTCAGAACCCCTTTAATTGACAATTCATTTGAATTGCTGGATGTGTCAATAATAGAAAAATCTGTATGGTCGATGGTGGGGTCAGAGGCCATCATATGTTCAGAAATACTTACGAGTACCTATGTCGATAAAGCCAGATGTTATTTCCATGCTAGAAAATGTGAACACTTAAAGTATATCATTCCCAGACTAGGTAAACGCTCAAAATCTATTTCAGAAACAGACAAATTTTAAACATATGATGGACTCTGATCACACCATCGGCGACTATACAGATTTTTCCATCATTGACACATCCAGCAATTGGACTGAATTATCAATTGAAGAGTTCTAATCATATTTATCGGACAACCTACCATAAATGCCCAACAAGGAGGTTGCTTCAATAATGTCACTCTTGAACTTGTTTAAACAATTACAAACAGTCATACCAGTTTGGGGATGGAACTTTTGGCGTTATCACACACTATACAGAGTAAACACTTCACCAAAATACAAACTATTACTTTCTCGACGCACGTTTCTTATCATCTCCTGATGACGTTGATGGTCAACGAAACATGCGTCGAAAAAGTGATAGTTCGTGTTTCGGTGTAGTGTGACAAACAGTCATGTACATTTTTTTTTGACTTTATTGTCAATTTTAAATTTCATAACCAGAAAGTAATCTTGAAATCGGCTTGACAAATTCTCAGGTCTCTCTGGCTGCTTTAAACAAATGTGTACACATAGTGTACACGTGGTCTTGATACGTGATGAGGATGAAAGGGCTGCAAATAAAACTTTTACCTTTAGTTTGGGTTTATTATTGTTGATTAATATGTTCATCATTATTACTTTTAGTTAAAAAATTATTCCGTAAATCCAATATTTTATCCATGATTACGACCTTGCAGTACTTCTTATATGGCAAAACCGTAATCGTGGTTAAAATATTGGAATTGCGGAAAGGCACCAAATATCTTTTTTTTTGTTTTTCTTTTGTAACATTTATTCCAAACAAAATATTGATTTTTCAATAAAAACAAATTTAAACTTAAACAATCTAATTTCATATTTTTTATACCCTACCTTTATTAGAAGTGCATACTCTGTTTAATGGGTATTGTTCTATTACATATCTTTTATTGTAGTTGTAATTGTCTACCTGGGTTATTTCTCAGTTTGTATTCATTTGCTGATTTGGGATTGTAACAATATATTGTTAGTCTTAATACAATAGCGGGCACCCACCCCTAGAGGTAGGTAGCCACTGAAAATAATTTCAGTCTTTTAAAGCATAGCGAACCATATAAACCTGTAAAATAATCATTTTTCACAGCTGCATAAAGTTTGGTGTTATTTAAATGTTACATTTTTTAGTGTTTGACTTTCCCTAGAACAAATTGTAAGAATGTAGACAGTAATTCCGTAATGAAATTCGCTATATGTGTCCGGAATCAGGAAAATTTCTTTTTATATGTATTATGGAGTGTCTCCATACTGGTATTCAACGAATGTCTCTCTAATTCGTTAGAATTATGTTGAGATACTCTATAATAAATATATGGAAAATTATCCCCTGATTCCAGACACATATTCGCAAGTCACTTTTTAAACAGAATGCGTTACAAAAATTACAAAATAGCACTTGAATACTGACAGGAAGTAACTCAAATTACAACAATGCTCCACGGTAGACTTAACCGGAAACTTCCAGTAAAATTCAATGGAAAAAAATATCAACTTCAGATGGAAATTACTGTCAAAACTATGTAGTTGATTAAATAGGAAATGCAAGAAATTCCAGTTAAATACTAGGTAAGTACAGGAAATTCATGTAAAAGCTCAGGTTATAAGTTTCGAATACAACTATCTAGTAAATATAGACGAATTTTTTAATTCAACGGAAAATTCCTGTTAAGTCGATACTACAGTTCCGGTATGAGTGAAATAATTCCTGTTTTGGTTTAGTGTTAATTACTGGAAATTCTTGTAAAAACTGAAGTTCGAAGCTTCGAATACAACTATCTAGTTTGTTTATTAAACAAGAAATTCCTGTTAAATCGAAATAACAGCTCCGGTAAAAGTAAGGTAGTTCATTAAAATAACTGAAAAATTCCAGTTAAATCAATGTAACGATTCTGTAAATAATAAATCATATTCCGATTTTTGTCACATCATTATTTTCCTATTGAAATGGCAAACTGCAGTTTGGTTGCATTAACTAATCTAAAACTTGTTATTTCCAGAGGAATTAAAAGACCGGAATTGTCACGTACAATTAACAAATATTCCTGCTGTCGCTTATATAGGGGGAATTTCCTGTAGAATTCGCCGAATTCCTGTTGTATATCCTGGTAAATTTCTTTGCGTGGGCCCACATACCAATTTCCATTGGAGTCGGGCTATAACCACAAAACTGGTAGCCATATTGGAGCCGCCATCTTAGATTCATCAATTTTGACAAACAATCGTTATCTCTCTTCCCAAAAACCCCCTCATACCAATTTTGAATTGAATCGAACCATAATCATCAAACTCGTCCGCCATATTGGAGCCGCTATTCAGTTTTTTCCCTAATCAAAATTTCATAATGCATTATCACCGGAATTATGAACACCTGCCAAATTTCACATTAATCGGACAACTAGAAGTGGGTCAAATTCACAAGATTTGAACTCCAGATACATACAAACAAAAGTTAAATAAAAGCTTGTAATAATAAAGCATTGTTATAATGAACCCTTCTTCCTGTGAGTTTTAAGCTATCTAGTTCTTCAATGAGGAGACCATCTTAAGATTATCTCGTCCGCCATCCTGAAGCTGCTAATTTATGAATTTTGACAAAAAATCAATAATCTTCGACTAAATTCATAATCTCCGAACCCAAAATCACGACATTATAATTTTGAATAGAAATGGTCCATAATCTCAAAACTCGCCCATTATCTTGGAGCCGCCATCTTGAATTTATGAATTTCGACAATACATTCATAATCTGCGCCCCCAAAATCCCCAACATACCAATTTTGAATAGAATTGAACCATAATTACAAAACTCGTCATCTTTACTTTGAGAGTTTTGACAAAGTCGTCCGCCATCTTGGAGCCACCATTTTGATTTCATGAATTTTGTCAAAAAATTCACAATCTTCGACCCTGAAAACTCTCACATACCAATTTTGAATCGAATCGGACCTTTTTTTTGCCTTAACAAAAATTCCATAATGCATTGTCGCCGGAATTGAGAACACCTGCCAAATTTCTTGATAATCGGACAACTAGAAGTGGGTCAAAATTCACTTGCATGATTTGTACTAAACATACATAGATACATACATACATACAAACGTGAAGTTAAAAAAAGCTTGTTATAATAATAGCTATATATATATATATATATATATATATATATATATATATATATATATATATATATATATATATATATATATATATATATATATATATATATATATATATATATAATGGAACTACAGAAATTCCGAACAAAAAAGATCACGTTGAATTGAACATCCTGTGAACCTCTACGGTGCATATAAGATTTTGACCAGCAATTGTCCAGATAACACAAAAACTTAAAGGGGATTGTGATTATTTTCCAAAAACTAAGATTTGAGAAAGGGAACAGGGGTGATTCCCGAAACGTCATCAGTGGGAAGGGAGAGAAAACCCAAAATATGGAAAAATATACCTTGAATTTACATATGTTGCTCATTGGTACCCGGACTATGTTTTAAGAAGGATTTTTAATCTCTTTCATTTCGAAATTAGGTTTTTCTCAAATATTCTCCCCGTTCGATAGGAAACAAACGCAGCTAATATAATAGCATTGTCTAAAGATACATTAGACATTGATAATAGCATTGTATATAGATAGATACAATGATAATAGGATGATGCTCGCCATCTATGATCCAATGACGGAACTTGGCGTATCTGGAATGAATTCAAACATGTGAACTTCGACAATGGATTCTTTTTAATGCAGTGTTGGACTGAGCGCAAATGCTCGACAACTTCTTAAAAAAAAGTATGGCCCAGTGGATCGATTATCAAGAAGTAAAGATTCACATCTAGCGACGAAATCGTTGAAGATCATTCGAATGAGTCATATTTTCAGTTAGTAGGACACTGAATTTATTTTAATATGTTCCTATAACTTTTCATGAAAAACAAAAGGATTTCGAGAAGGGAAATTTTATTAGATAGAAAAAACATGGAAACCCTCTAAAAGCATTTTCTGTATATGGCGCAATTTTGTTGATATTACCATTTGATTCTCATAGTATGGAGGTTAGCAGTTAGCAATAATGTCCTTTCAATCGGAAAAAACAAAGTTTTTCCATAATATAAAAAAGTACCCAACCAGATATTTATCCAAAAATATTTGATAGTAACATTCTGATATTGATTGACATGAATTCATTTTCCAGTTCTTCATTATATTATTTTTTAATTTGTGACAAAATGTAGCCTTCCTCACACACTTTAGGTAGGTTCTACAATACGTACTTATTATTGTGAATACTGAAGTTGAATAGATTACTTCTTTCACGTCAGTACAATAGCACAAAAAATTGAGTCAAAATCATTGAAAATCTTATTTTCTCCAAATGGAAGCCCTTTTTTTTCTCATGGATGAATGCTATTCCGGTTCGAATTCAGTCTCCTATAGACAAACAAAAACATTTTTGAAATTGATTTGTTTAAAAATATGAACAGGATTTTCATAAAATCAGATGTGGAATCTGCGACCGAAAGATAAACTTATCACTATCACTCTCTTCCATCGTGCAAGATAACCTCTTGTAGGGTATTGATGTTGAAAAGGCAAACATTCGCAATTGAAATCATTCGATTCAATTAAGAATGTTTTCCTTTTAATTTTTGAGATATTCCATAATCAAATTTTGTATCAATTTCAAGAAAAGCACAATGTTCAGTTTCTCATACGTACACAATAAAAATACTTGGCGTGTGCTTACCCTTGGATGTTCACGAGAAGATGGTGCTGCCAGATTTTGTCAAGATTCATCCAACTGGATTTCTCAAACTTGAATGAAATAATTCTAAATTTTTTTTAAACGATTTCTACCAAAGCAAGCCCAAAAATGATATGATATTATAATAGTCTTGATATTATAATAGTTTCACAAAGTTTCAACTCGAGTTTGGAAGTAACGATAACTCTATTTTGATACAACTGATAAGGAAAGTTATATTATTTTATAAAAATGTTCAGAGAAGGAATTCATATGTTTTTGCATCTGAGATCAAAACCAAAACAAAATTTTTACAGTCTTAGACTATCAGAAGTCTAACTTGCCTGAGCATGATTTGATTATTTTTTCAATTTCCAGCCGTTTGTGCGACTGAAACATCTTCGGATTCAATTCAAGATTGTATGCTGTTGAGATATTCAATAGGTTTTGTAGAACTTGCCCTTGGATTTCGTTGGAATATTGGTATACGGTGTAATGGTTGAATATCTTGTGGAAATCAGTTGCATACAACGAAACCAAGAGGGGTTCAATATTAGAACCCTCCATAAGTAAAGCAATCGAGCATTTTTCGTACCAGTAATCCATTTGCGATAATCGTGAGGTCCCATGTATCGAATGCTTTTCTTTAATCCAAGTGCTGCATGTCAGTTCATAGTCAAGTATTGCTTTTGATATAGGTTGAGTAATATGTTAAGAACTATAGTACTAATACGAGATGCAAAAAATTCGGGCCAAACCTTTCAAAATAAAATCGATTACTTCAGAAAGGACAGATGACTTGCTTATTGGTCTTACATGAGATAGTTCTAGTGGATTTTCATATTTTTCCATGCACATAGTGTAGGCGACGTTAACCCTGTATATGAGAAAAGTGGATAAAAAACTTGAAGAATTACAAAAACATACTTTTTCGCGCCCCTGTTTTCTAAAGAATCACTTTCATGTGGTAAATATACCACCACACATTTGTCTTAAAAGAATATTGGTTTCGGCCTTCCATCATATACTTTGAGTTTTCTTGTACTGAAAAATAAAAACCTCTTTCTTTTAATATTTTTGGAAATAACCTAACTTTTTTAAATGGCAAATTTGACAGGTGTAGTCGATCGATGGAAAAAAATCGTATAGGTCATTCTGCATCATTGAAAAAACTTCCAGCAACCCTTTATTCCCCGGAGAGAAAGAGAAAAACAACTGAAAGATCGAAACGGAGGGCAGAAGAAATAATAAACTAACAAGGTTCGGCTCATACTTGACTGTTTTTTGCAAAGTTCAGTTCTACTCATAAAAAATATTTATCTGAATCTATATTTGATATATGCTGCATATTTTCAAATGCTTAGAAACACTAATTATTCAAGGCTTGTACATGACCCCTTCTCACTTAGATTAAGGGATGTTTTGTATTATATTTGTGGGTTCCCGAATTTCAATCAGAATATTCCCTTCAGACCCACTGTGCACCATGGCATGAAAGCGTGTTCATTAATGGCTGACCTAACCCTGAGTGAATCCATTTAGTTAAATTACACTGAGTGAATTCGAGTCCCTCACTCATCGAGTCTATACAATTATACGGAATCCTTCGATATACGACAATTAAATATTTATTTTACGTCTTCTGAAGTAGGTCAATTCCTCACGCCATTGCCATGCCTGTTGATAGGTGAAGGAATATATTGATAGAAATTCCTGTTCAATTCAGATTTGACGTTCGTTTCAATAGTAACTGCTCAGATGCAGTATTCATGGAACAATCATGTTTCACATCCTTGTTCAAGTGAGATTTCTGGGATAAGTAATGGGCTTCCAAAAATCCATAAACCAGACATACCACTAAGACTGATCACCAGCTCCCGGAACTCACCAACCTACAAGTTGTCGAAATACCTTCTACCAATACTACAACCCTTACAAGGAAATAGCAGTTCATACGTCAAGAATTCCAAGCACTTCGTAGTAACCATCAAAGATGTTGAACTTGGACCAAAAGATCGTGGGGAGCCTTTACACCAATGTCCCTAGAGAGGAATCCCTTGGCATCATCGAAAAGAAACTCGAAGAGGATAACCAGCTCCACGAGAGGACTCACCTTGCCATCCAAGCAATATTGGAATTACTGCAGTGCTGCCTACACAACTCATATTTCCAAAAAAGACCGATTCTCCTCTCAAGTCAACGGACTCCCGATGGGATCTTCCCTCTTTCCAATTATCGCCAACATATACATGGAGTGGTTCGAAGAAATGGCTATACGGGAGGCAGAATACAAACCAAAGCTGTGGTACGTGGATGGCACTTTCATTATATGGAATCCCGGAGATAAACATCTCAAGAATTAACAGCATCAGGGATTCGATCAAATTCATGATAGAAATAGAAACCAACCTTCCCTAGATGTGAACGTTGAGGCAACAGGCATTGACGTCCGCACCTCTGTCTATAGGAGGAAGACAAGAAACTCCTAGGAGGAGTATTGATGCAAATCCAGAGACCGAAGACATCTGAAGAGCAACAATAAAGCATAGTGATCTGCCTTCCGTACATCAGAGGTGTCTGCGATAAGATCAGAAGGATCGGAAACAAGTTCAACAGTAAAAGCTGCTTCCAATCCGGCAGTACTTTACCGAGTTTCCTTTCCAAGACCAAAGCCGACAACAGAACTGAAATCAGTAAGTATTGTATTTATGAAGTTCCATGTGAATGCGGAGATTCCTACATTGGAGAGACGAAGAGGCCGTTATCGTTAAGATTGGATGAGCCCAAGAAATGGACTCAACGCGGAGAAATGTCAGAATCGGGAATTGCTGACCACGCCTGGACTGAGCACCATCGTACATTGGTTCAAATGAAAGTTCAAAGAGGCCGCCTACATCGAAGCCAATAACGCCTTTAGTCAACCAAGCGTTGGGATCAAGAACGTATGGAAACCATTAATTGCTTTTTCTGGCGCGAAACTTCACGCACTACCACACCACGCAAAATCACACGCACCACTGCACATGGCAGAATCACACGCACCATTGCACTCACAGACAAATGAATAAGAAAGTTACACCTGAGCTTGTCAGTATCACAGACCTCATAAAATAAGTAGATATCACATACCGAGATCAAAATGGAACCACATAGGGCGCCGCCATTAGACTCCCATTTGATGTTGGTAAAACTGGAATATAAGAGATGGTGTCAGTTTAATTTTGGACCGTCATTTTCGTGAATCCTGAATACGATACACTGTGAACTATGAATATCATATGTGGGTGTTTTGTGGTGAATATCGGACAGTTTAGTGCCTCTATTGAACCCTCATACGTCTAATACCATACCTTATCTATGTTTTGTAGTTGATTAATTTTGATTTCGGAATTGTTTGTTTTATTTCCTAGTTAGCAAATTTTATTTCCAAAGTTACTAATTAGTTTAGTGGTGAAACTCCTTAGTTATGAGAAATGTGGCGTCATTGATTGGTTTTTCTATTTTATAGAGTGCCTAAATCCAATCAAAAGCAGTGGTTGGTGGCAATAGGAAGGGATCCAACAGCACCTGGTTCAAAAAATGTTGTATGCTCGGATCATTTTAAAAAAGAAGACTATTTTGAAAAACATGAACGTAAAGTATTGAAACCAGGAGTTATACCATCTCAAAACCTTTTAAGTAGACCAATTGAACCCGGGCTACCATTGAGTTTTCAAAAAAGTCTCACTGTGTAAGTTCTTACTGGATTCACAACACAAATATTGGTAAATGTTCATCGATCATAATACAGTTCCCAGTGAATTTAGATTCAGTGCAAATTATGTATATTTTCCGCCTGATTACGAATCCCAAGTCAAAATTACAATTATTTGGGAGGTGAAATATGATAAATTGAACATTTACCTAAAAACTAATACACATATTAACAATGATGAAATTTGTAGTGTGGAGCCAAGTTGTTCATTTGAAAATCTAGGAAAAAGATTAAAAAGGAGATTCATGACAGAAGTATCTTCGGGTTCAAGTTCATCCGAGACTGGAGTGAAAAAAAGAAAACTTCCTAATAATTCTTCACCTTCTTCTGAAAATTCCTCTACTAAAAGACGAATCATAAAGACAATGCATAGTAGAACAAGAAAACTTGAATTACTTGTTAACATATAAGTTTAGCCAGGATCATTTGGAGTTGTTTTTTTGCAGTGTAAGGTATGCAAGTAAAAATTGTATTCCTTTTTTCAAAGAAAAAAACTTATTATCAATTTATTAAGTGTAAATATATTATTTTTGATTTATATTTCAGATCAAGGAATGGTTGGATGAACAATCCGAACTGTCTACAGTTCATGTATACCTACCGATGGCTATTGATGCACCAGACTCAAAAAGACTCTAGTGGAAATTGTATTGCTCAAGACCAAACCAATATCTTAATCCACCTCAGAATTTTTGACTGTGAGCGATGTCCATAAAGACAGAAACACAGAGAAGCAAGACAGGCAACTGGTTGAATTAGAGAGTACATTGGATTCATTTTTGCCTTCTTTTCTAAATGAATATTCAGAAAATGTGGTGGCTTATATATCGGGTTTCGTTGTTCGAAAATTAGAAAGTAGATTGAAATGTTTTACATGTATTAGAGCATTATATTTGGAAGAATATGATGAGCTGGACAATAGGATGAACTTTGTGGATTTTAAAAATAAGGGGGGTTTGATATATTCTTCAAGAGATGTTCGTAAGATATATTATAAAATAGAAAAAAAAATCAGTTGACGTGGAAATTATGCGGTGACAATTTACCACTCAATGACAACTTCATCAAAATATTGTTGAAGGAATCTGCATATTTTATGGAAAACCACAATTTATTCACTTGTTTGAATGACCATATATTTGATTATGCTATAGAGGATGTGAATCACAAAAAAATATTGATTGAACAAATCATCAGGACCTTGAGAATCCATAGCGTTATTGGTAGAATAAATGAAGGAGCAAGGGGAAAAAATATCAGACAAACTCTTAATAAATTGATTTTATTCAAAAATCAGTGATTACAGAAATGTTACATTTAGTTTCATATTGTTTTTTTTAGGGATTTGCAGATATTTAGGATGTTAATTATTTACGTTGACAAACTGAAATCCTATAAACATATGACCCAAGCGACTTTGTTTTTCAGATCAAAATAAATTTTTTCAAGATTTTTTGTTTATGGAGTTTTATTTACTTGGTACGTTTTAGAAGCTATAATGAAAAAATATTTACAAACATTTTTCCAGTATCGCATAACAATGAAATTTGAAAAAGTAACATTATCAATTGAAAATTGAAAAAAATACTTTTTTTCGGAATTAGAAACAATCTAAGATGAAGTTACTTCAGAAAACAACTACCTTCCCGCCACTACGGCACGCTGCATATTGAACTACACATTTGTTAGATATTGTGAAAACCCTAACTTTCAAGCTAAAAACTCTGATAGTGAAAATTTGCATTTTCATTTGGATAGTTGATTGAAAATCTTATCCGGTCTTGATTGAGAACTGATATAGTTTTATCTGATTCTGAAAAAAATTTTTTTTAAATTTTCAGTTGATTTCAGTTTTTAACAAGAAAAACCTTCCGAAGGGTTAACTTGAACGATGGAAGATAGTGACTAGGGTTTATCTTTTGGTCACAGAAGATTCCAAATTTGATTTTATGAACTTCGAAAAAGTAAACTAATGAGACCTCATAAAAAAATTGAGTATAGCATGAAGTGGTATTAACAATGTTGAAATAATAGTTAATATTTCATGTGATTTGATAATTGTGCCTGTTGGATATTTCTTTCATGCAAAAGACCAAAAGTTTGTATGTCTATATTGGAAATATTTTTTATTTTGACCTCTTTTTGTGTTTACAATAAAATTAATCTTTTTCAATTGGTTTTTGTAAAAAAAAATCCGAAATGGATATATTATATATATATATATATATATATATATATATATATATATATATATATATATATATATATATATATATATATTATATATATATATATATATATATATTATATAATCTGATTATATAACTATGTACCTACCTTGAAATGAATTCAGCTAATCACATGCATTTATCTAACCAATCAAATCCCAATATCAGCGAATATACACCATGTTGCTAGTATATCCACGAATATACACGCTACTTGCTATAAAACAAGTAGGCATTTAGAATTGTTTATCAAAACTATCAAAATAATTCAGTCACTGTCAGATGACGTCCAAGTCACTGTCAAATAAAAAAATTATGTCCGACCGTTTTGGAAACACTTTCTGAGAAGAAATTCGAAAAAACGTAGAAAAACATAGTTCTTTTGAGTGTAGGTATTTTATGGGTAGGTTTGTAATAGCTAGCTCGATATATAATCTGGTCATATACCACTCGTGATGATATTTTTCTGCCAATACTGTTGCAAAAATACCACTCGTCAAATTTCTTTCAAAAAATACGCCTCCAGCATCGATGTATTTTTAAAGAAATTTGGTCTCATGAATTTTTAAAAAAATATATTCTCCAAAATATCCATATAACTACTAAATATATCTGTGGATATTTATATAAATATCCGAACCTTTTTTTTAATGTTTAATTTTCATTATATGATTCCTATATGGTTGTGGTAGAAAAGTTTCAATAAATATATATTCAAAACTCCTCAGATTCTTAGGTACAGAGTGTTGATTGTACAATTAGTCTGCCCTTTTTTTAATGGGTATTTCAGAAATTACTAAAACTGTAAATTTGGCAATTTTGGCTACATATTCTAGGAACTCTTTGTAATGTTTCATAATATGTACTTTGAAGATTTTTTCTGTTGAAATAAATAATGTACGTACAATTGTTTCTGATTTGTATTTCACTTAACGATTTTTATCATATCAGCAAAAACATAAATTTTAATAGAAGGCAAGTTAATTAAGCACAAATGAATCTTTAAAAAAATGTCATTACTATGGTACATATTCTACTTCCACTCAGCTCAGTTCAAAGTAGCAATTTTACTCCACCTCTGGGTAAAAGTAAAAGTTTGAAAAGTGAGTTCAGTTGATGTGGAAATCCATAGCCGCCACACAAAAAAGAACAGTTTTTTGCCTTTGCTACAATTCATACTATACCCTTTTGGTATAAAGATATTTTCAATCTAGAGATCATCAGTCGAGTCTGATAAAACGTTTCCCTAAAAAATCAATTGAAATAAAACTACTTGAATGTGTGAAGTGGACCTATAATAAGTTATAAATATACCAACTTACTAACATTACGAAAGTTTGTAATTTATAGTAAATTGGGGCAAAAGTACAATACTATAATATATACTCATCAATAAAGTCGCACATAAATGAAAAACCGGCCCTGGACTTAGAGCAGCAATCAAGTTTTGACACCGTTTTATGTCAAATCGTGAGTACATCTCTTATCTCGTTTCATTATTAGAAAGGTTCAGACAACTAAAAATCAGGTGAGCCAACATGAAAGTGGAGTCTAATGTCAGCCATGGTAGAGGGGCCATTTTGTAATCATTGGAAGAGCGGCCATGTGATATCTACTTATTTTATGAGGTCTATGGTCAGTATTCACCTGAAGACGATTGCAGATACAAGCATTCGAAACGTCGTGAAAACCTTTGAAAATCCATCAAGACGATGGACGTCCGAAACGAGAGAAATCATTTGTAATGGAGTGGTAATAAAAAAATTGGCACGTTCAATCAAGAGATTGACTACAACTATTGGCGACTGACTATTCTACTGTGTATATAAAAATTGATTATGAAGGAAGATCGATGTCGTTTGTACAAACCCTCCACTATTTGTATTGTATTCCCTTCTACTAACAATTTATTTTATTGGTTCAAGGGCTTTAGATTTTATTTCTCCATAGTAATGGGTGAAAACATAGGTTAGGTTTGATTGTCAGTAATCAGCTGTTTAGCCAACGATTCAATAGGGAAGGAAATCGACCGATGAGGACGCCACCGTATTCTACAAATGGCGGCAAAGAGGAGAATGTTGTTTCATATTTTTATTTGAGTGTTCAATAACATTTAGGACTCTTTGGTGAAGTTGTGAATGATATATTGTGACTTTCGATATAGACTATGTAGTGCGATTGAAGACGTGAGAATACCCTCATTTGCTGAGATTTTCAATTCTCCTAATCTGTTCATTCTGGGTTTCAGATTTGTTCTGAAGTTCTGGTGGATTTACTTATAGTAATGTTCTTTCAGGTTTTCTAGGTATTTAAGTGATCAATTACAATCTTATTTACCAATTCAATATATTTTTAAGATTTTTTTACATGGATCCCTATCTAGGAATAGACAGGTTGTTCATGTTCATTATTACCTTTATTTGATTGCTATATGAAGAAGTAGAAAAACAAACAAAAACTAAGATTCATCTGGGTGACTGCCATCATTAATATTGCTAGTAGACAATGAAAAACACTTTTAGATCTGTTTCCAAAAAGAAGGAAACTCTATTTTAGACATTGACAGAAGTTACAAGAGAAATGTGGTGAAAAAAATGATATGTTACATCATCCTAACCATATTAATTGTGTGTTGATAAAAATGAAATATAATAATAAATCGTCTTTATTCATCTATGAAACATAAAAACAGGGAAAGGCATAGATGAAATGGCGAAGTATCACCTAAGGGTGCTTTTCAACTCAACCAAAGAATACATTGAACTGAATATTGTTACAAAATGTAGAATACGCCTCTGCGTTCTTTGTCATGGAAGAGAGTGTTGACCCACATTCTCCAAACAACCGATTGGGTTTTCCGATGACGTCATGGAACCATCGAGATCATTCCGGGGATTGCTTTGATATTTTGGAAGCAAGGAACGAGACTTCGTGAACGGAAGTGGCAATTTTGTGAATAATGTGCAGGGAAACAAAGTTATTCATGCGAGTTCGAAGTGAAGTCTATTTAGTGCAGTTCATTTTAGCTGTAAACAAGTATTGTATTGTCGGGGTCTAGTATTGTGTTGTGTTTGAAGTAGAATAAAGGGACATTGAAATTATTTCAATAAAAACGAACCCCAGTTTCGTAACAGTTGTCGTCAGAAGTGGGGATTTTTAGTAAATATTTGAGTACCATTCATGATGAATACGAGAAATATACCATATGACGGGATGAAGGCCATAATGGAAATGATCGAACAGCAGTTTGCCAAACTGGGGGAAGAAACACTAATTGAGGAAGAACGTCGACAAAAGGAACGGCGTATAGAAGAACAAGAGGAAGAAAAACGTCGACGAAGGATGAATAACGACGACAGAGAGAAAAGCAAGAGGAGGAGGAACGTCGATAAAGAGGAGATAAAGAGGAAGAGGAAAGGAGAGAAAAACGATGGAAGGAATGGACAGTGAGATAAAAAACGTCATGGCGGTCCGAGAAGAAGTGTGGGCGGTGACAGAAGAACTAGAAAAGAAATTTGCTTGATTGAAGATTCAAGACCACCGTGACTGGGTTGCCACATCGCACAATTCCGTAAAACCATCAACTTTTGATGGACAGTCGCCATGGTCTTTTCTTGTGCAGAGAAACAAAGTAGTTCATATTAGCGAGTTTGAGATGTAGTATATTTAGTGCAGTGCATTTTAGTTGCACAAATGTATTGTATTGTATTGTGAGAGTGTAGTATTATGTTGTGTTTGAAATGGAATAAACAGTTTCGTAACAATATATAAGTATACCGGCAATTCGATTTTGTTGTACTCACCTGGTAAGATGAAATCGTCCCTTGTAAAATGAAGAGAACATATAACTGCTGCTCTCGGGACTGCTTTCTGAGTTTGAGATTATTTATCCAAGCCTTATACTTGTTATTTTTTTTCCGGAAAGTTTGGTGACTATATATATATATATATATATATATATATATATATATATATACGGAGTACTTATTCTTTTCAGGGAACTTGTGAAAGGAGAGATTAGGATTCCTGCTCCTCCTACTATTACAACCAAACACACAACAGTTTGTATTACTCAGCGAACGAACTTTCCACATTGTCTTTGGTATAAAAAAATCCCAATTTGTTCTTAGATATTATTCACACAGCGAATCGTGAAAATAACAGAACAGTCATATAACGAGAATATAAACATTACTTCTCTCAACAGTTCAGTTCATCTCCGATAGGTGTCGTATCAGGATGATTATATACATTCAATTCCACATTTTGTTGCGATCGACTTGACTCGCGCCGATTCGTTTCGTTGATATTCCCAATGGTCCGACTCATAGAAAAATAAAAATAAAGAGTCTATTTGAAACTTGGCGACCTTGACCACCAAGTTCTTGGTACGGCCAGTCGCGCATGGAGGCGCTGCCCGCAATCGACAAACGACTGATGACATGATAATTTGCCAATTTCGACATTTGTCAGAAAATAGAAGTCTTTTGTTTACACATGTATTTTTTATTATGCCAAACCACGCAATAATTTCAGAATAATTCTTCTACTGTTATTGTCATCGGAAAATTAATGATAGAAATTATACTATGGACTTGAATTATGAACCCAACGTCGAAAATAGAATGTTTTGTTATTCGAGTTGAAATGCTGAAATTCCTATAAATATTCTTTCACAAGGTGTAATATAAACTGCTTCTCACAACCTGATACTTATTTTCATCCATCAGTTGTAGAAATTTTTTCATAAACTGATACTTATTTCCATCCATCAGTTTCCATTTCCTATCACCATTTGAGGAAGTACGAAGTATATGGTCTATTTGATCATCATCAAACTGGATTATTTGTTATACCTACTCGTTCTCCCTTGTGCTAATAAATTAACAAAATTATTGAAGGTTTGTTGTAAATGTAATTTGTTTTTATTTTGGTTGATTTCATGATAGGACTTAATAATATTTTCAATTTTGTTGTTTCATTATTGTTTTGTCTGTAGTTGTACCTTGTCCTAAATGAATAAAATGTGTTTTTTCACAGTATTCTAAGTTATATTTAAAACTGAAATATGGCATAACAAATTACTCACCAATGGGCAGTGATTCAGGTGAAATATGATTTAAAACGCAATCGTCAACTTGTAAAAATAAACAGTAGAACCAAAAGTTGTTATTTTTTGAGCTAAAAATAAATATTTATATTTCACTCCAAAACAATAGCACATGGACGACCACTCTACCACTTGCTTGCACTCTACTGAGTGAACATTGTCTTGGTATAATTCCGTTACGTAAAAACTTTTTTGACAGTTCTAACAACCATTCAAATTTTGTCATTTCATATGAAACAATTTTACCCAATCATGTCAACATTACACTGATAATTGCATTCAGTGCAATTATCAATCACTTTGACAACACGATTGAGTTTGACAACATCATTCCAAATAAATTTCAAAATGTCACGTTTTGGCAATGCGAATGTTCAAAGTATAAATGCGCTAATCAAAGGAAACATTCTCAGAAATACAACCTACAGTCACAAATATATTTGGGGAATATTTATGGAATTTTACTGCGAACGAGAATATGAATTAAATGAACATAGAAGCTTAGAAGAATTGGCGTTGATACTAAAAGATTGGGCGGGCAATATGAGAAAGAAAGACGGGACCGAATTTAAAGAAGCAACGGTCTTATGCGTAAATTTTACCTTATTGCTGCTGTAGAATTAGCGGGGCGGGGAAGAGAGGCAGTTGCTTGTCTGGTGGATTTTTTTCAAATCGAGAAAAATAACGACGACTCTCTAACAAATCGCATTGAATACAATCCAATAGTGAAAGACAAAGCTGTTCTGTACGTCTTTTTCATAAATCATAAACTGATATCAAAACGAGGGGACAATATTACCCCACCACGACTGTTCTTAAAACCAAATCGACACTGGAAAAATGAAACTGACAAATATAATAATAATAATATAATAATAATGACGTTTATTCGTGATTAAATCGATACAATTTATGAGGTAGTGACAAATTTTTCGCAATATAATCTGAATAAACATGACAATACCCACAGAAATATTTCACATACTTGTATGTGGGAATCTAATATAAACAATTTTAAGATAAAATAAATATGACATAGATAAACATTACATTATTGCCATAATAATCAATAAATATAGTAACAACAATTTTTACTAGAGTAAGAATTAAAAATCATGTGGGATAAAATAGATAAATATGTGCATATAAGAATACATTTTTACATTACGAACATGAATGAACATTACAATATTTGCAGAGGTGTTGTATATAGTGGTAAATAATATAGTGTAGATAAAAACAATTATGTAATAAGAGTTAGATGTTCTATGAGATCAAGTAGATAAATGTGAGCATATAATACTATATTTTTTTGGGGTACGATAATGTACCTGTTGGAAGAAATACAATAAATGGATGGACTAAATCTGCTGCTGAGGCAACTGGCTTGAATGTAAAGGACAAAAGGATAACAAATCACTGGAATAAATTAACTGCTGTTAGCGAATTGGCAAAAAGTGGTGTAGAAGAACAACAATTGCTGAAAATTACTGGTCATAGCAATCAAAATTCTATAAAATCATACTTAAATCTCGATCAAGAACACCACAACAAGATCATAAATATTATGCGTGGTAATAGATCTTCTATAGTAGAGGACAGCAACGAATCTAATGTTTAGTTGAATTTTAATAATTGTACTTTCACTAACTGTACTTTCAATAAATAAATAAATGTTTCATTGTATTGAGTTATACATTTTTGTGTCAAAAAATTTTCCGCCGAATATCCCTCGGACATTGACAAATGCCTCATAATTTTGTGACAAATTGCTCAAGCTCGTTGCTTGGTAACAGCCCTCACTCACGAGCTTTCGATTGTCATAAAATTATCTCGTCTATTATCAATGTCCTATGGATATTACTACTGTAACAGCATTTGTCAAGAAGTGAAGGGTGATCCAAGGTACAACAGTCTCCCCTACTATAACTAGCTGGTACCAGCGACTTCATCCGCATTGAAATTTGTATTTTTTGTGACGACTATTACAAATTCACTCACCCCTTTAGGAACAGAATTTCTAAAAATACTGAAACATATGTTTTTTTTAATTGTAACAAATGCCAATTTTTATGCCCCTCACTTGAAAACTAACGGAACCCTCATACAAACATTCACCCTCCGTTTCACCCCTTGATGTAAATCCACATTGGTTTATTCACAAGGACCCCACAAATTGAATATTTGGGCTGAGATTTTGGGAGATCATATTGTAGGACCATATTTTATTGATGGTAACCTCAACGCACACGAGTATCTTGAATTTCTTGATACAATTGTAAACCCCACAATCACTCAGCTACTTGAAAAGGATGATGATCTGCTTGAAGGTCAGCTCACTTTTCTTCACATTTTGTTGCACCTGTACGTCAATTCTTAAATGACAGTTTCACCGGGAGATATATTGGAAAGCGAGGACCAATAGAATGGCCTACGAGATCTCCTGATTCATTACCTTCAGACTTTTTTATGGGGACATTTGGAATCCAAAGTTTATATCACACAGGCCAATTCCTTCGATGACGTACGCAGAAGAATTGTAGATGGGTGTCGTGAAGTGACTCCAGAAATGTTGAGAAATGTGCGAAGACATTTCTGATATCAGATGATATCATTCTGGTTCAGATTTCGATAGGTTAATATGATAACATTTCAGGTAATGGAAAAAACTCATCTTGATTCATACTTATTTTTCATTAAAACTTCCACAACACTTGATTGATTCTCAATTGCATTAAATCCATGTGTTGCGATTGAATGCCCTTCAAAATGATGTGTCACAAGATTTCGGATATAAGGGATATAGAGGAGTGATAAGTTACACACTGTATCTTCAATAACTTGGCTGAGCACAGCAACTAATAGTAATTCCACCCTTGGAGAGGTGAAAATAGGTATTATATATTCCATATTGATTTTCCAAGTGGAAGGCATATTCTCTACCTCTACTCTGTTGGCTAATTTCTGCCGTACATTAAAATTGCATACAAATTATTACACCATAGGAAGATCAAAGAATGTTCATCTACTCAGATTACACGTGTGCATTTTCATAGCTGAGAATGTTATTCGGGTTACGTTTGATGCAAAGGAATTTGTAATTTTCCATGAAAAAACTTTTTCATACCGAGCGAGACCCTGACGTTGGAAATTGTGAGCCGTAGAAGATTTGGGTTTTATTGATATATAAAATGTTCCATTGACGTGGTAATTTCAAATTTGGCAGCTCTCTAGGGTACCATGCTAGTGATTTTTTGTTGATTAATTTGGTAGCAAGGATGACTGAAAACGTTCAGAATGATTTTGTTTTTTGAAGCCTCAAAGGAAAAAGTGAACTGGACAATGGGTGTCATATATCAATCATTGTATGGAAAACATGAATACCCCGCAAGTTGTTATCTTGAATGATGGAACATAGTGAGTAAAGTTTATCTTTGAGTCGCAGATGATTCCACATCTGACTTTATGAACACCCCATTCATATTTTCGAACAAATCAATTGTATGGTGTATCTATTGCCATGTTTCCGGAAAGAAATGCGGGAATATTATTTTCATGACACGAAACAGTTGAAATACCAAAGACTTATAGAATAGGACAACGAAGTGCAGTAAAACAGGGTAGTATACCATGTAAAAAATCAATGATAATATCCGAAAGAAAATATAAATAATACTAATAAATTGTTTTATTCGCAAGAAATGTCATATAAAATAATAAGTTGAGGCTTGAGAAATATCTTCCTAAGAGACTAGTTAATTACCAGAAGAATATTGTTGTGAATTAGAACATTTTCTCCAAATTCATTTAAATAATAGAACAGTTTTAGATTACGTTCAAATTCTGGAAATATATATCAAGGAACGTCAAAAAAAACTGTGTTGTTGATTCACTTATGATAATGATGAATTATTCAATGACAAGGATATTGCAAACGGTTTCGCAAATTCCTTTAGATCTACTTTCACGGATAGCAAAGCGCCGGTAAATCACATACTTTTTTCTGAATATGGCTTAGATACCATTGAAATTGGCGATATTAGTAAACAAGGGGTTGAAAATGATATCAAAACAGTCACTTAACCAAAAGCAGCGGTGGGAGTTGATGGTATTCCAGCCAACTTTTTTAAGGCGTCTGTGACTTATTAAATCAATCATTGACCCTGATTATCAATCTTTCCCTAATAGAAAATCGTTTCTTGAGCTTTCTCAAAATCGGCAGAGTCACTCCAATAGATAAAAGCGGCAATAAGAATGAAACTACAGAGCCATAACAATCTTACCAGCTCCGTCGAATATATTTAAACTGGTAATATACAGCGTGTCCCAAACTCGATGGTATAGCAGACGTTTCTGGAGAACAGGACACAGGATAATTTTTGAAATTTGGTTTCATGGGTAATTAGTTCTGCTCTATCGATCCAAAATAGTTTCAGCCCTGCGGCATTGCCGCTTATATTGAAAAGTAGCTATATCTTTGATATTTCAAATGAGACAACCTGTATATTATAGCATTTTTTGCTTTGCTTTACAATCATTTTTGTACGATATTTTCCCATACCTATCACCAGCGGTTTTCGAAAAATTCATTAATTTTCAAATTTTTTGTGTAAAACATAGCTTCAATTAAAAGTTTATTACTGCGGTATTTGGAATCGTAAGGCTGAAATTTTGGAGGTAGTAAATTTTGGGTCTGTATATTAGTTATGTCTAAGGCAATTCGTTCTTCATTATACAGGGTCGTTAAACATTTGTCATTTTTTCGATATGAACAAAAATGGTAAAAAGTATTTTTTTTTAAATGGACCACTATATTATCAAATATCTTGAAAGAAAATTGAAGTTCCTTTCAAATGATGTATCATGTTCCTATACCTGTATTGTCTGGTTTCCAAAATAATTATTTGATTATCTATTATTATCCATTTTGACAGAAACACCATGAAAATCACTACTTGTCAAACTTAAAGATTGTCTGTCTCTTTTCGGGTCACGACACACTACTCAAGGTGAATCATGATTTTTAACAGACACAGGTTTTTCAGAACCTAGTATACTTTGTTCAAATGTGAATTGAAATTTCAGCTCACTGTGTTTCTCGGTTCATGCAATATTAGTTTTGGCAAAGACTGTTGTGAAAAAAATACAAAATACCAATCTAGGAACAGATAGAAATAAATATGGGACATACTACACAAACATTTATCAGATTGGGGAGTATAAAAAAAATTATGAATGTTTTTCTAAATTGCCAACAGATGTTTTCCAGGCACCTTTTATAGTCGATTCATTCAATTTCCAGAAGAATTTTCCACATGAATCAACTATTTATCAAATTTGAGTCCTGTGAAGATATTTCATATTGATTTGTACTCATTTCGCTAGTCAATAGAAAAAATATAAAACAATTACTATTCAAGAAACGGTGAGAGAAAGGATATGCTCGGTGAAAGTTATTGGTATTTTTAACTAGAATCCGAATGTGGCATAATATTTAAATACAATGACTTATGAGCGTTTTTCCTAATCATCTACAAAAATATGTTTTTCAGGCACCCTGTATAAAATATGGTCAAATCCTTCATGTTCAGTAAAAGTTATTTGTATTTGTCAATAAAATCCCAAAACAGAATGAAATACTGGGTGTTCCATTTGAAATTCGAAAGTTGATATTAGTTACAAGTACATGTAGCAACACTCCAACCGTGAAAATATTTTTAAGAGCTAGATCGCAGTCTCTTATCGTGGGATACAAAATTCCAATTACTTATATCTCAGATCTCCAGAAACATCCAATAGGCCATCGAGTTTGAAATACCCTGTATTTCAAACATTCTTTGTACAATCAGTTCGTCATCTTATCATTTATAGCCCACGTGCTGCCTTAATGGGATCTTCTGTTTACTTCACAATTAGAATTCGTTATGTTGAGTGTAAAAAATAAACATTATTATTATTATTATACACTTCAATACACTACAGAACCTTCCGCATGTTCTCGCTATAATTTGATCACATTGACCATGAAGATAAACAATTTCATCAAAACTTCTTTGATTAGTTATTGCATTCCATTTTGATTCTGTTCTGATCAAATTTTTTGTAATGAACGCGCAAACGTTTTATTATTGATGCACTAATTGTCAAATTTTCATAATGACGTATTCCAGACTTTTTAGGTATTGGCACATGATACCTCATTTGAGGGGAACTTCAATTGACTTTCAGAATATTCGATAATATACAGAGTGTTCCATTTTAAAGAAAATACTTTTCACCATAAAATATAATAATAATAATAAATCATCCTTATTCACCATACGATACAAGGCCAAAACTAATGGTAAAAGTAAAATGAAAGGTACACGCCTTAGTGGAAAACATGGTGAATAGGTGGGTTGTCAGCCTAGACAGTTTTTAAACTCAACCTTTACAAATAGTAAAAATAATAAGAATGTATAGATAAGAAGAGAAAAAAAAAGAAAAAAATCAAAATAACCTTCAGAGTTCCCAATAGTATGGTCATGGTGTGGAAAAGTAGGAATCTATTAATCATGGAAATGCAGTTTCAGCCTTTTTTGAAATTAATAATTGTTTAAGTCCTAAATTCACTGGGTAGCATATTGTAGTATTTTGATGCAAAATAAGAAAAACTGCGAGTAAAGATAGATGATTTATGCTTGGGAATGACTAAAATCTACATAATTGGCAACACTTTCTTCTAATTCAGCTACACATTGATTCATATCGCCCGACGGAGGGCGGTATAGATCGTCAAAGGTAAAGGTTTTCCCACGATATGTTATCGAGATCCATAATTGCTCCAGATGGAGACTTATTTTAGAAAAGTTCGGTGCTTACATTTGCTCCTGATATAAAAAGCAGCACCGCCACCCCGCCAATTTCTATTGTTACTACTGTTTGTATATTTTTTTATATGAATCATTTCAAGGAATTTTTTTCTTTTGTCAAAATTTCAACTTTGTCACAATCGAATTTATGTTGATTTTTCTTTGTTTCTTTAGACAATGCTGTGATGTCCGTTTTTGAGTATTTGTGGGCTTGAATTCGTTTCTATAGGTATTGTTTGGATTGACCTATATATGTACTTTCGCAATCTTTACATGTTTATTTTTTGGAATTTCAGGTTTTAATTTTGAGTATTGAGTATTTGTATTTTGTAATCGATGTGCTATTGTTATGTTGTATTTTTCTACTGTTTTGCTGATTTTATTGGATACTTTTTGTACGTATGGTAAGGGTATATATTTCGTTGTTTTTTTTTGTTTTTGTTTTATTGTTATCATTATAAATAGCATGTATCCTTTTTGTGATCGTTTTTTTCACGAAGTCATCTGGGTAGTTATTTTTCTTTCAGGATATTTTTTATATTTTCTAAATTATTTTTTCTGAATTTTGGGTGAGCCAGTTTTATGGCTCAGTCAGTTAAGTTCTGAATAATTTTTTTTTGAAATCTAAGTGGAGCATTTGATAAGTAGTTTGTGTAGCGATGTGGTGAGTTGGGTTTAGTGAACCAGTTTGTGAAATTTTTTCCAAAATTATGTATATTATAGTTGTATCAAGAAAGTTTATTTGTTGGTTGGTTCCTTTTTCTACTGTAAATTTCAATCTGGGGTCATAGTTATTAAATTTTTCTAGAATTTCATCGAATTTGTCATTAAGTATACAAGTTAGGCAATCATCTACATATCTTTTGAAGAAGACTGGTTTAATTGTTAGCGAAATTTCCGAGGAAATGAAGAATATAAACATATGTGGTCAAGAAATTAGGAAATATATATACAGAGTGGGCCTTTGAAAACGAAACAGCGGCTCTATAGGTCGGCAGGAACCGAATTATATAAAAACGCTCAGACACGTCAACTACATTTTCGAGGGGGACATCGTTCGCGATGAAATTTACCCGAAATACATTCCAACCCTCGGAGCTGTGACCGCCACCCCTAAATTTTTAAATGGCAACATATGGCAAGTGATACTCCATTTGAAAGGTATTTTCCTTCTCAATATCGAACAAAAAAAATAAATTAATTCTATCGATTCGTTTTCGAAATATGGGAACTTGAAATTGGGAAATCACTTTTTATTCACGCAATCAAAAAAAAAAACATCTAACAATGCAACTGTTTAAAGATAATTATCATTGTCGAGGAATTGAATGATCTAACTGTTTACCAACAAATAACATGCAATTCCGTTTCGAATTTTTATTTCATCCCCATTCACTTGATCGAAATTTTTTTAAGGTTCTTAAGAATCGATAAAAAGACGTTTCCTCGAATTTGACTCATATGCGAGTACAACAAAACCATGAGATAATTTTTTTCGCCAAATCGCAATTGTGGACGTCTAACTGATCTTTGATTGAACGACATTGGAGTGAATTACTTGACTAAAGCAGCTGAATATCTTTCCGCAATAATGGTGTATACGATCGCGGGAACAGATGAAATAATAACAATTTTTTTTAAAGAATGATCAGTGCCGCTAATTTGTACAGCTGATTTGTTCAATGGAACGCATGCAGATAAACTTGTTGCTGGAAAATACGTTCTAGAATCAGTGCAAAAATTTCGTCAAACTGGATCAGTAGCCAACAAGAAACTAGACCCAGAACTTGAAATTCCGTTGAGAAATGTAGCTGTTGAAGTTGATCTTTCAGGACAAGTTCTTGCAGACCCAACATTGAGCACAAGGAAATTGGCTAGTGTTACCAATATCAGTAGAACCAGTATCCGCTGAATTCTGAAACATCATAAATTCCACCCCTACAAAATACATTTGCGACAGGAATTTTGTGAAATTGTGACTACGAGAATAGATGCTTTTCAACATCTGCTCTTCTGATGAGTCTACATTATTTTTGAATTCGACTGTGAATCGTTATAATTGTCGTTATTGGTCAGATGCCAATACACATGTTTTCCACGAAGTCCATACTCAAACTCCCCGAAAACTCAATGTCTGGGCCAGTATTTTTGGGGAAAGTTTGATTGGACCAGTATTTCTCGACGGTAACCTGACAGGAGAAACTCATTTGGAATTATTGAATGAATTTGTTTATCCACAATTAGTAGACATCATTGAAAATGACGATCGTTACCATGAGGACCACTTGATATTTCAACAAAACGGGGCACCTCCACATTATGCACAACCTGTTAGGGCGTTTTTGGATAGAATATTTCCTGGAAGTTGGATTGGAAGAAGAGGCTCTATAGAGTGGCCAGCAAGATCTCCAGATTTAACCCCACTCGATTTTTTTCTGTGGGGTCACTTGAAAAACGAAATATTTGCAACCGAACCAGAATCTCTGGGAGATTTACGAAGGAGAATTATTGAAGAATGCCGTCGAATAATGCCGGAAATGCTACGAAATGTGAGTTCTCGTTTTGAACAGAACTTGTACTATCGTATGAAAATGGGTGGTAGACAGACAGACAGACAATAATCATTATTGCGACAGTTGCTTTATCAGATATTGTTTATATTGATTGAGTGAATAAATAGTGATTTCACAACTTCAAGTTCCTATATCTCGAAAACGAATCGATATAATTTATTTATTTTTGTTGTTTGATATTAAGAAGGAAAATACCTCTCGAATGAGGTACCACTTGCCATAAGTTGCCATTTAAAAATTAAGGGGTGGTGGTCACAGCTCCGAGGGATGGAATGTCCGATGTCCTCCTCGAAAATGTAGTTGACGTGTCCGAGCGTTTTTATATAATTCGGTTCTGCCAAACTACAGAGCCGCTGTTTCATTTCCAATGGCCCACTCTATATACATACATACTCAAAATTCTACCATTGTTATGCTTCACAACCCATATATCTGAATTCGATTCTTCCAAATGAATCAATTAAATATTTCACAATTGCATTATATTCAATATTATGAAACACATCAAGTCATGTTTCATGTTTGTTTTTATATCCCGTGTTTTTATCTCTCTCCAGACAATTGAAAACCTAATGAAACATAATGGCTACATCAAAATGGTTGAGTATCCATAAAACCCCTTGAAAATATCACGATACGTTCCGCTTCCCTGAGTGGAAAGCGTTATAGGATTTCCGACCGGAATTAAATCTCAACAGGGAGTCTGGACAACGAAAAGTCACTTTAAATTTTGCAACAGGTGATGGACTAAATGAGGCATTCATTTCCATCATAACTAGAACACGAACAATTAAGCAAAATAGGCTAAGATGCACGAGACGACGATTAGTTAGATTCATTTCCAGCACCTCTTCTCTGAAACAAATATTGTGTTATAATAAAAGATTCAGACTTTTTATTCGGCTCTCGTGTTACACTTCCATTTCTCATGTTCTCATACTCATAGTATAAGCTTTTCTACAAACTTACGGAGAACACACTTTCCCGCACTAGTGCGGGAAAAAGTTTTTTCCCGATGATGGTAATGACTACTGGAAAAATTTTGGTATTTTAGACGAATTTAAAAAAAACTATCTTCGAGCAGGATTCGAACCTGCGTCCTTCAGATCTCTAGTCATAGAGTAGAGTTTATTGACTACATTACATATTTCGAATACATTTGTAGAAGGTCTTTCAAAATAAAAAGTATTTCTATATTCAAGAGTTATGACTAATATCACCCAGTTAACATTATAATTGGAAAAATAAAACACAATCCAATCTGAATTAATAAATCGAAGCACCAATAACACCCAGTTAACAATATTATCAAAAGACAAAACACAATTCAAACATGAATAAAATAAATTGAAGACCAAATGGTTGTGTTTTTCACAGATCCTCGTTAGAGAATGCATAGATGAGAAACTCATTTTTCGAGTGTTTGGAATTGTGGAAATTCAGCCTTCTTATTGCTTCGGGTAGTTTGTTATAAAAATATATATTCGGATAATTTTTCTGGGACACTGAAAGCCTGTATGTATCTTGGCGTTCTCAGCAAATTTCCTGATTCATATGATACTGATGTAGATCAGATTGCATAGCAAAATCCGCTCTGTTTTTATGCATTTCAAGAAGATAGTGGTGAATAAAAGCACTTGGAAGTGGCATGATCTGAAGCCGAATGAAAAGAGAACGAAAGTGATTTCTGTATCCCGCTGCTGCTAACAAACAAATAATCCTGTTTTGGACAAAGATAATTTTATTTGCGTAACTGGAATTGCGTAACTGGAATTGCATAACAAAATGATTCCATAGGTCAAATGGCTATGGAAAAGTGCAAAGTAGCTAGGAATATCAATACCAACTAAATTCTTCAGTCTACGAATCAGAAACGTCGCACTAGATAATTCATTCGCCAATTTATTAACATGGCACATCCAATTGAGCTTGTCAATATTCAGGGTGAGTCAAGCTGAACGCCTCGGACTCTCGTTGCCAAATTGTATATTTTTTTTCAGTAAACGGTCTGGGGAAGTATATGTATGTCGATCTGAACTACATTTTGAAAATAATTATTTTTATACAAGGTATTTGAAAAGTTATATTTGTTTCAATAGAATACCCTGTATTTTCTTGCATTTTCGATTTCTTTGAGAAAAAATAAGCTGACTTTGCTGAAGTATCCCTATACCCAACCCTCTCCGTTTGTGAGATACTCATCTTTTTCACAAAATGTAATGTTGTCAAAGAAATTCAATATCATTGAAATTAGCCACGGCAGGTGTACGAAATTTTGACCGGTCACTCAAATTCCTTTCAGCTAGTTACTGTGGCTTGAGTAGACGATCAATAGTATACAGTGTGTTTTATATTATCAGGAACACTTACGGCATATTTGAACTCCAATAACTTTGTTATTTCAAATGGAACACCATATTTTTCCACGTGACAAAGTTGAAGAATGAACTGAAGACGAAACAGACGAAAGCTTTTCATTTCGTTCCGAACCATATACAGCATCTAATTCTTTTTTGAATGAGCTTCTGACATTTTTCAACATATTTGGAGTTACTGTTTGGAAGGCATTTCTAATCCTCACTTTCATATCATCAGGAGTAGTGGGTGGTGTAATGTATACATATCCTTGATATATCCCGATAAAAAAGTCCAAGGGTGTAAGATCAGGTGATCTCGCTGGCCAGTTATAAGGACCACCTCTCCCTATCCATTCATCTGTAAATTGTCTGTCCAGATAGTTCCTGACAACACGTTTGAAATGTGCCGGAGCACCATCTAATTGTAGCCACATCTTCTGTCTCACATTCAAAGGAATATTTTCCAGATGATTCCAAAAATCTGTTTTCATGAATCTCAAAAATTTCCCTCCATCCAGATGCCCGTCAAAGAAATAAGGACCAATTATGATTCCACCGAATGAGTTAACACTCCGCTGGTTCTGGCGATCGACGGTTCGAAATAAATGTCTGTTTTTGGTGTCATAATAATGAAAGTTATGTCGATTCACCAGACCAGAATTATGGAAGATTGATTTGTCTGTGAATAAAATATGTTCATGAAAGTTAATCTCTTCGCCACCTCGTTCAAGATACCATAAACAGAAATCTAGCCTGCGTTCAAAGTCCCTTCCATACAGATGTTGATGCAACTGAATGTGATATGGATGATATTTGTGTTTTCTAATAATTCTGCTAACTCTCGATTGACTTATACCTGTTGCATTAGCAATGGCTCTAGTACTGGTATTGGGATTTTCAATCACATATTGCAAAACTTCGAAACTGAGTTCCTCATTCTCAGTTACTGGTTTCGATATCTCTCGAACAGTGTACTCGATACTACCTGTCCCCCGAAATCTGGCTAATAATCTCTCAAATACATTCTTATCAGGATGTTCTTGATCTGGGTACTTTTGTGCATAAACCCTGGACGCTAATAAGCAATTTTCATAACACTCTCCATTGGTTGAAATCATGTTGATTCTCTCTTCAAGTTTAAAACTTTACATTTTACTTCTCAAATCTGAGAACACGAGAGCAAGACGAATTCAACACAAACTTATGACAAAATATTACGCTATTTGACAGGAGTCTGCTAGGAACAACAGTTGGTTGAACGTATTACTCAAGTGTATGACATCAGACTACTAGATAAAATGATGTTAATTCAAAAAATTAATCGCATTTCGAAAAAGCTTCGATAACTTCTGAAGCACCACGTTTAGATTTTTTCTATAATTTATTAAATTCGTCCGAAATGCCACAATTTTTGCATTACTCAAGCTGGCTCGAAGTTTACTAAGTCGGACATATCAGCATTTTTTTAATGGCAACTGTCACATTTTGGTATAGATTTTCTATTGTGTGAATTTGGTGTTCGATAGGTTTAAGATCATAATAGTGGATAAAACTATGGGTTTTGGTTTTTATTCTGGTTGGCCCCAACTTAAACGGAAGAATCCCATGTTACGTGAAATAATATTTAATATGTTAATTTTTTTTTTCAATAGTTATAAAATTTTGGAGATTTCTGGAATAAGGTGAAAAAAATTTCCTGGTCTGATTTTTCCAGAATTAAGAGTTGTTTTCACATGGTATCCTTTTTTATTCCTTGCCTAATGGCAATGATAAATTTTATTCAATAAATGAGAATTTCTATGTAGATATATAAAAATATTATAAAAAAATATTTGCAGTGTGTACGTACATTCTCATATCTCAAAATATTTTATAGTGTCCGTGATCGAAATATCAATAGAAGGGTTTTTGTTATCTATATTGAGTGTATCGTAATATGGTGGGTGGTTGTTTTGTGAGCTGTAAATACCATCAATTATTTTTTTCGCCAATAAGGCTATTCAAAAATGTTAAGAAGCGCAAGATCTATCGTGTAAGAAAACAATATTTTTATATATCTTATCTTATATGAATATGAACTAAAAAGTTGAAAATAAAATAATAGATGAAAAAAATTTATAAAAAACAAGCTCATATAGCATAAAGCACTGAAAAGTTAAAAATAATAAGAATAAAGTCATTGAAATCAAGCACCTCACGCTTTTTTAACATAAGAGGAAATGTTTTGGTATGACTTTATTCTTATAATTTCTAACTTTTCAGTCCATATTGCTATATAAGCGTGTTTTCTCAGTTTTTCTAAACACTATTATTCATACTGAACTGTTATTAGTCGTGCGAAATTTCCTGAAATACATTCATTAAATTCTAACTTGTTGTACTCTCAAATACAAGGTCCTACCAAAATACGAAAATCTGATTATAATTCAAAGTTATTTTGTTTCTAGTTTTCTTGAAAAAAAAGTTTGGTATCTTCAACGCATTTTTTTATTTTCAAAACAGCATAATCATTAAACGAATATAATGCCTTTGAAATTAAACGAATATAATGCCTTTGCAACACTGAAAAATTGGAAGACGTATAAAATTATTTCAGGAGATGTGAAATAATCCCTCCGCAACTCGTGTGGCTGAATACACCTGTTGTGTCAATCCGTGCTTGATGGATGCCTGAAATCCATCAGGATTTTCTTCCGTATCTTGCGCCGCCAACTGTAGTTACATATACCCAACTGCCTCTTATACACATAATTCATCATCCCTTTTCTAAGGGATTTGAATTCACTTCAGCGAAACCTGTAGTCTTCCTCGAGTTTATATTCCGTTGATATGTTAGGCCAGTAAATATAGACAATCAATTCACATTAATTCCAAAAGTTTTCGAACTTCAGCGGTATGTTAGTGCATTAATGAAAACAAACTATACAATTCTGCTGAAATCTGCGATGAACGGAACATTGTTTCAAATGCAAAAAACGTTTTCATGCTATATTTTTGCAACGAAAATTGCAAAAGTTCTGCAAACCAGGCATACCGATAGTAATGATGTTTTACAACATGCACCAAGTTTGCAACCTTGTAAAAGTAATGAAACCCTGTTTTTTGTCATTAGCTCAAATTTTTAATTGTAATTTGTTTGAAAAAATTACAAAAGTTCAGCAAATTGGATAAGTGAACGAAAAAAAAGTTCAACATATTCACGTAGAGGTAGAGATATTCCAGATTTCATAAAAAAGTAGTACACGTACACATTTGACAAAAATTTTGACACTACTTGTCAAAGACTTGTCAAAGTCGATAAGAAGTTTAATTAAGATTGACAAACCTGACTATAGCCTATAACTGCTGTACGACTATTTTATGCACACAACTGTACATTCGCAACCATTTCAGAAAAACTCATCATTTATTTATCAAACTTGCATAGAAAGAGAATATCGGTCTCAGTGGATATGTAACTTTGCAACCTCATAAAAACGGAACCTATTTATTCACTAACATAAATGTTCTGCATTTTCACAACTGCTGAAATAATTGCAAAAGTTTTGCAAATTGCAGTTATAATTACGACTAATATTTCACGTAATGCAAGAGATTTGCAACCGTTATTAATCAATGGAAATTTTTTATATAATTGTTGTTTTTACACGCTTTATATTAGCTTCACTTGTATGTTTGTAACCGTATGTTGGTTTGTAACCGCCTTTGGGCGCGATTTTGACCCACTTCCAGACGTACGAATGATTTGAAATTCGGCAGGTGTACATAATTCCGGTGACAATGCATTAAGAAATTTTTGTTTGAAAAAAAAAACAAAATGGCGGCTCCAATATAAAAGGTTTTTTGGCCTTTTTTAAAATTGGTATGTGGGGGTTTTTGGGGTCGGAGATTATGATTATTTTGTCAAAATTGGAGGATTCAAGATGGCGGCTCCAAAATGACGGACGAGTTTTGTGATTATGGTCCGATTCTATTCAAAATTGAAGAATAATAGTTAAAAAAATTAAATAATAATAATAATAGTTTGAAAAACTAAAAAACACACTTTAATAGAAAACAAAACCAAAAAGTTGAAAATAAATGATAGTTTAAAAACTGAAGATATTTTCATAATGATTCTACTTTTACCAATATCTGTCCATGAAATATTAACAACAATTGACATCAAGTACCTCACGCTTTTTTACGATGAAATAAATTTATTGTTTATCAGTGTATTCTTATTTCAAACTCATTTAAAATTATTTTCTACTTTTTAGTTCAGTTTTCTATTAAAGCGTGTTCTTTAGTTTTTAAACTATCTTTTATTTTATAATTTGGCCATAAATTGTAAACATTGTGCAAATAAGTTCAAGATATATATTAGACCGACATATGTCTACAGTGGTCCAGTTAAATACCTGATTTTCCATCGCGTATATCTGTTATATTTTGTAGTGGTTGATTGAAATGGCATCCGAAGAATGATACGGTTACGTAGTTATTCACTACAAAATTTGAAACTATTTATTAATTATTTTTTTTTGACTAATCAGCGAAATATATGCAATTTAACATTTTGGAATGCAACCATCGAAAGACTACAACATTTTGCTTAATTCTGCTAAAAGACTATTGGAAGACATTAATTTTTCATAGAATTAGAAACGACATGCAATCATTCTTCATTTGAAATTTCTACTTGTAACAACATGACTTTATTGCAACGAAGAGATTTTAAAATGAATAATCGATGCTCTATGAAAGTAAGGATATCAAAACGTTATAGATTTTAAATCTGGCAAGTACATAACTTTAATCATCAAAAAGAAACGTTGCTGAAAAAAATATTTGTGGGATCGATATGATATCTCAAATGAATTTTTTACAGGTATGTATTTCTTGAATTGAATGAAATTATAATTAACCTTTCCACTCCAATTGTGGTTTCGCATGAAAAATTCCATTGAATCCGAATGGAGGACTGGAATGTAATGCTTACGTATTAATTTTTCAGATTTATAAAAAATTCGAAAGTAAAGAGGGAAAGAACACTGTGACGCAACACAGTTGTAGGTTAATCGTACTGTTGTACAACTGTATGAGTGTTTTTTAAATCTCAATATTTATTCCATTTTTTAATGAATCCAGAAAATTATGAAAATGTGTCGAAAGATTCTCGATCCTCCATCGAAAGTACTCAGAGGATTTTATTAAGCAAATTTCTAATTGTAATTATCGAAAACGTTAGCTTTCAACATTGAATGATTTCACCTACCGTTGACGAGCTTCTTCTTGGTCACTAGTTAACTTGGTAACACAATGAATGTCATTCAATAGGTATATAAAAATCTTTATTATTCAGATAACATAGGTGTTGCGAAAATAAATAGTTTTTAATTCCAAATGATCCGCATTGTAACATAGTTTGCAAATTATTATACTGCCACCAATTGGTAAAATGGTTGTCTGCCCGATTTGCAGAACTTTTCCTTTTTTTTGGTAGAGTACAAATACTAAAATATTTTTCTTTTGATTTTACCTTCATTTCCGTGTTGCAGTCGAGGTTGCAAATGAATGAAAACATTGTACGTCAGGACATCTCTACTTGCAACCATTATTTGAAACTTTTGTAATAAAAAAAAAATTTAAAAAAAATATATTTTCCGTTTGACGCAAGAGGTTGCAAATTGAAACTGTTCTCAAGAACATTATTTCAGGTATCTTTTCGAGTTTGCAGAACTTTTGAAATTTTCATAAAAAATTTTTTTTCGATAAAACAAACATTTCCGTTTCGTTTGAATGGTCGCAAATCCATCAGAGGATGTAAATTGCTATTTTTCGAAACTTCTGAAGTTTGCACAACTTTTGCAAATTTTTTTGCCCTAATAATGTGAAAATTCATTAAATCTTGATTTTCAACTTCTTCGTTCAGAAAAAAGGGTTGCAAAATCAGACTAAATATCATTTGAACGTACTCCTCACTCTACTGAAGTTTTAAAACTTTTGTAATTATTAAAAAAATTTGGGAAAATCATATCTATCTCTACTGGCCTATATTTTTTAAGCTGTGATCTGCAAGACGCTAGAGTCACCAAATTTAAAGCAGAACCAGCATGATTGCAGTATATTTGAGGGAGAGTTGATAATGGAAAATTATCTTATGATTTTTGAAATCTTTACTCCATACGATACATTAATAATCTTCAAAAGGTGAACATTATCCATTAAATACTGAAAACCAAGTTGCTCTGTAAAATTAAATTAGTTATTTAGGATACAAGTGTTTGAAGTGACATTTTATTTTGAGAGTGAGGAATATTGCGAAACAAGCGTTAGCGAGTGGAGCAACACCTCGAACAAAATTGAAACATTTTTAACAAATGTACCATACAATATTTTTTGTTACTGATAGTAAAAACAGGAAAAAAAATAACTTCAGTAGGACTCGAACCTACGATCTCTGGACTACGAGGCAGATGCTCCAGCCACTAGAACTCATCATGAACATTAAAGTCTCCCAAGATGATTATTTCAACGAATTGATGAAACTTCGAAGAGAGGTCGAGACTAAGGGAGAGATACTCAAATGAATCGCCATAGAATAGGTCATTTGCAGACAAACACAAAAGCACCAGGAAAATTCTGTTCCTTACTGAGATGTCAGTTTGAAACACATATAACATCGAATTCTCTTGGATCTAGGTTGTCTTTCCGATACCATATATCATATCAAATAGTCAAGGCAGGTAATAGCAGGTATATGATTTTGATTAAGGATATTGATGATATTAAGGATTATCGATTAGGGAATGAGACCAAGTAGAATGGAGATTATATCCATGACTTGTTTAATCTTCAGTAAAACAAATTCAACAAAGGAGAATTATTTAGGTTAATCTGGTCAAAAATTGCGACTCCTTGCATTTATTAATTTCCAGACTTTCTAGAAGGTCGAGTTTTCTTTTCTATATGTAATATTCCGAAATCGGTAGCAGAACAATGCTTTTTAGTCAAGAGGGAAGTAGCAAAAGTTTAATTTGTTTTTCCATTGACGAAACAGTTCCTATGTTCTGATAATCGTTTTTTGAATGTTTGGCCTATGTAGAAACTTGTACAGGAGCCACAAGTTAATTTATATACTCCTGATTTATCAGATTTCTCAGTTTTATCTCTATTGTTCTTGATAAATTTACTCAAATCACTGTCTGTTTTATATGCGATATTGATGTTATTTTTATGTAAAAAAGTAGAATTTTTCCCGATAGGATGGACTGAATATGTAATAACTTTGAAATTTTGTTTTTCGTTTAGAGTAGGAAACACTTCTATTATAGCTTTTTTATAAAGTTTTCTTGAAAGAATATTATTCATTAGGTTTGGACTATAACCGTTATTAATAGCAATTTGTTTGATTATATTTAATTCTTTATTGAAATTTTCTTCTGAAAGCGGAATATTAATTATTCTGTGTCATACATACTGTTATACGCGGCTAAATTATGTTGGTATGGATGCGTGCATGTACTGTGTATTGTAATGTCTAAAAATGATGGTTAATTAAAAAAAATTAAATTATATTTATTGCTAATTTTTGTTATAGTCACGTCTAAAAAGTTTGAGGAATTATCTATTTCCATTTCTTTTGTGGATTTAATTGAAGGGTGAATTCTAGTGATGAAGTCGAAAAGCACCTGTACCAATATAAGAAATTTTTAATAAATGATTATTGTGAATTTTTTGTTCCAAATTGTTCATAAATATTTCAGCTAATAAAGGACTCAATGGATTACCCATTATTAGTCCTTCATCAGAAGAATTCAAATTATTGTTGAATTGGAAATAATTTTGAGAAAAACAAACTGTGAGCAAGTCTAATATATCTTGTTTAATAATTGGATTTTTCTACACCGGTACTATAATAATACACTTATATGCCCATAATCCGTTTCATAATGAGGTCCATTATGATACAGATTCTTCATAACGATACAGTTTTTTTTCTTTTGAGTTAGGGCCTTTTCAGAATATCTATCAGATGTAGTTCAATGTCCAGCGTGGCTTTAGCCGGGGAAGTAGTTGTTTCCTGAGAGATAAGTGCTATGTGAAGTGGAATGAATAGAAAAATCGAATTTAAACGGTTTTCTTCATAATCGAGCTTATCAGAAAGAAACATTTGCATTCAATGTCCATTGATATTATATGGAAGTATGCATGGATTTTCAGGTGAATATCATTCAACGTTCTGCGTGGTATTTGCCAGGAAAGTATTTGTTTTTCACCTGAGATCTACCTTTCTCTGGTTCAATTTTATATTGAATCCTTTATGTGAAGAAAACCGTTTAAATTCGATTTTTCTAGTTATTTCCTGTTAGACATTCACAAAAAATGACTTCATTTTAATCGTGGATTTTTCAATTCACAGAAAAATCTTTCTATCAATATTCAATTGAGAATGTTTCCCTTTTCAACATGAATACCCCACAAGAGGTTATCTTGCCGATGGAAGATAGTGACTAAAGTTTATCTTTCAGTCGCAGATGATTCCACATCTGATTTTATGAACATCCTGTTTATATTTTCAACAAATCAGAAACCCATAATTTTTCAATCAAGCATGCTGTGCATTTTACGTTTGTCCTAGATTCCTATCTAATTGTTTTATTTGTCAAAATCAGTGGGTATTAAATTTTCGTAGAATATAGCTGAACTTCGATAATTATATTATCAAAATGTCTGATATCAGCGATATAGAAGAATTACCATCGACTCCTCCACACATATCGGAGAAAGCAGAAAATGCAGTACAAAATATTTTACCTCAAAAATCTACGGAAGTGTACGAAAAACTATATCAACGGTTTATGGACTGGAGAGATACAAATAACATTCCGACATTCTCCGAAAATGTTTTGATTGCTTATTTTCAAGAATTGATGGAAACTATGAAATCATCTAGTACATGGACACATTATTCAATAATAAAATCGTTGGTAAATATCAACCATAATATAGACATTTCTAAATATAAGAATCTACAAGCTTTATCAAAGCGAAAGTTCGAGGGATATGTTGGGAAAAATCAGAAATATTTTCACCTGAACAAATATAAAAACGTTTATCGACGAAGCACCCGATGAAAAGTTTTTATTTATAAAAGTAAGTATCTACCTAACATTGCATTTTTAAAAATGTTGTCATGATTACATTTTCCATTCGACTCATATATTTCATCAATGTCAAGAAAACTTGATAAGTTAACTCGTGGCGAAGCGGGCTAAGGCGCTAGATTTGAACTATAGACTACAGTATGAGACGCGGGTTCGAAGCTAGCCTAGGTCATCCTGCTTTTTATTTCATTTTTTCTCATCTTTATTTCTTATTGTTTTTTTTAAATTTATTTCTTTGTTTTAGGTAGCAATGATTTTTGGGATAATGGGAGCATGTCGAAGGCATGAACTACATGACCTGAAATGTGAAAATGTCAAAGATATGAATGGAATCTCAATTGTTAATGTGGTAGAAACTAAAACAAAAGTACAACGAACATTTACAATTACCGGCAAATACTACGAAATTAGTAGAAAATATATGAATCTACGGCCGAAAATTTGCCCCACCCCTTCTTTTTTCGTTAATTATTTTAATGGAAAATGCACAATTCAAAACATTGGTATTAATAGGTTTGGTAATTTAGGGAAGCAAATAGCAACATATTCAAATCTGCCTGATCCGAATTTATATACAGGGCATTGTTTTCGAAGGACATCTGCAACCGTATTAGTTGATGCCGGTGATGATATTACTGCATTAAAACGTCATGGTGGCTGGAAATCCAATTCAGTGGCGAAAGGCTACATTGAAAATTCGGTTCAGAATAAAATGAGCTTTTCCAATACAATATTGAACTCTATTGAGACTAGCAATAATGGAATAAATGTAAATATTCCTTCCACTTCCAGATCAGTGGGACCTGGAATAAACTTTTTAAACTGCACAATGAATAATATTAATATTTTTAAGAAATCAGATTAATTACAATTATTATGTTCAATATAAATATAAATAGAATGTTTATAGTTTTCCTATATCCATGGTAATACCCGAGGTAATACCATTAATTACAATTTTGTAGAATTTTTTATAGAAATACGAGTAATTACTGTTATAGTGTTCAATACAAATATAAATAAAATATTTATAGTTCTTCATTATTTATCGGGTGTAGAAAAAATAGCGTATGCAACTCTCATGTAATGGTTATTATATGATCGTTGCATAATATACTATTACATTATTCCCAACCAAAAGATTATCTACCAAAATGATAGTTTCTTCTGGCGGAATACTCGTAAATAAATTTTGGACATTAAAGGAGATAAGTTTGGAGTTGCCTTGATTTTGTCAATTAGTTCGGAGCTATTTTTTGTATTAAATTTTGAAACGAAATTACAATATCTCCTGATCAAATCGATTAGTTTTCCGGAAAGTTTTACTGAAGGTGCTGTTATGAAAGATACTTCAGGATGGATTTTGTTTGTGGAGTTTGATTAATGAATATAGTTTAGGCGCTTGTGGATTCATAATAGTGTGTCGATATTTGTCTTTTAAAAAATTATTTAAGTGTTTTTTTCTTCTTTTGGTAAAATAATTTGTTCACTGTTAAGTTTAAATATATATATATATATATATATATATATTGTTATGTTATGTTATGCCAGTTATAAGTTTTAAAGAGAAAAAACCCATAAAAAGAATGATAAATAAATAGTTATTAGTTTCAAGAGATTGTTTGTACATAATTTTGGAAGTTCTATTTATTTATAAGCCTATGTATGATATGGATAGATAAAAATGTCAAAATACTATAACACAATCAATTTCATACACTGTCATAATGATTATAACCCATAATTGATCAAAAGACAACAAAAAGTCTAGATTTACAAAATTTTCATGAATAAAAAGTGATCAACACATTTATAAATTTGAAACATACAGTATATGAAATTGTAGATAACTAAAAGTAGCCAATGGTAGAACAGCAAACTTCTTGATGACAATAGCCAATCAGGGAATAGATGGTCATATGTAAAATTGGAAATTGTGAGAGAATAGCAACGGGGTGATGTCATTAGCAATTATTATTGAAATTTGTACATAGTAATAAGAATGGGAAAATAGTTGTTTATATAAATTATATAAGATGAACCCAAACAGTGAAATGTGACAATTTGGTGCGCGAATTCAAAAATTCAAATGAAAAAGAAGAAGGAAAATTGGTATCTAGGTGACAACAAACAAAGCCAAAAAGAGATCGAAAATAAATTACAAGGGAATGCCACGCAACATTTTGAGAGAAAGAAAAATGAAATAATTCCAACATTTGAAGAACAAAACTAATATTACCTTAATTATACAACATATCCAAGTGTCCAAAGCTGATTCCTGCATATTTATGGTATTGGAGTTCCTGATAGAGCTTGGAGTGAGAAGGGATCCAGTTTCAGGGCATATTTTGAACACCGACATTTCCAGCCAGGTATAAAAACTTTAATAGTGCACATCCGGTCCTGAACAATTTCACAAATAACGTATTTCACATCTGAAGAACTTTATTTCACTTTATTTTGAACTATAACAGAAAACTTCACTCTCAAGGAAAAAGTGAGGTTGTGTCTATCTATCCATGATTTGATTTTTATGATTATCCGTGAATATTTGTAGATTCACATAAGAATAAGTTATTTCTCGTAGGCCAGGTAAAATTAAGTCTTCCTGAATAAAGGAAATATTTGCTTTTTGATACTTTGTTGTTTGTTTTCTTACAATGATAAACAATCACACCGATGATCATTGAATAAATTGAAATTAGACAGCAGTGGTTAGTGGCTCCATTGCCTGAACCGGCTATCTGAGGTAAGAGGCGTACCAACTGTTGCTTAGCCGTGGTGAGAAAAGTGATAACAATTGGCAGCAGCGTGACGAGAGAACAGTGACGTTCGCTAGCAATTATTATTATAGCATACAATACATATACAGGGCGAAAATATCTATCTATAAAATATCAATTTGGCTCACAAAGAATAGCAAAAATTATTAGCAATCTTCATTTTATAAAAACAATTTATATTCAATTTATCAATACATAACAAATTGGCACCCAAAGTGTGGGGAGAAATAGTAACATAATAATTTGTTATATTATCATTACATAACAAGATACATATATATATATATATATATATATATATATATATATATATATATATATATATATATATATATCTGTATTTAAAAAATCTGAAGTTCTTTTTATGTAATCATCATAAATTGCAATCACCGTTTTTCCTTTGTCCGCACGTGTAAATATTATGTCATTTTCAATGGACTTTTCCTTCATCCTTTTCGAGATTAGTGTTTCTTCATTGTACTTCATTTGAGATTTTGAAAGATTAGATTTCAATGTATTAGCCGAAAAATGTTTGGTCTCATTCCTAATCGATAATCCTTAATTATCATCAATATCCTTAATTAGATTCATATTCCTGCTATTACCTGCCTTGACTATTCAATATGATACATCGAGATTGTTGAGTTAGTATTATCTTCACCTGAAGAAGCTATTGTATAGCGAAACACGTGTCGTGGATTTGTAAACCCAGTTTAGTGAAAATAATTTAGTGAAGTGAGTGACTTTTGTTTACTTCACAGTATTTTATTCGAGAGTCATCATAAATTCGTTCTTATTTGAAAAATGGGAAGGAAAAGATATTGGATGACTGGAAATAGCGACCAGATACCGGAACTCATTTCATGCGGTGTATTTTGCAGGGCAATCTATCACCTGTGGTTGTCCTTTGAGTTGTCTCCTACATGCAGGATTTATTCCCGGGTTATTCTCAATCCAACCCCCAATGACACCCAACATATTGAACCACCTATTTGAGTTGAGTTTTGTAACTGATATTTCAAATTCAGCAGGTGTACAATTTTACATGTTTCAGAATGATACACGGATTCTGCCACCAATATCGGTAGTTATTTTTACTTGATTTGTCGGTTATGGAATACATCGACGAACTGCAATATTCTAAATGAAAATAATCTGTTTACAACGTATCATTTAATAGACTCGGAATAAATCACAACAATCCATTAGAGATTGAATAAAGTCCGATCCTGACAGCCATAATTCACGTTCCACATGCATTTAATTGATACATTATAATGTTCTGATTGGAATCATGTATTCATTTTACATTTTAACGGAATTGCATGAGCTAATACATATTCATTTTCAAATCAGCTTCACTTGTAAGTCAGTAAGTAGATTTCTCAATTTATTGTCAATAAATATGATCTTGTTGTGAAGGGAAACATTCTCTATTCAATATAATTGAGAATGTTTCCATTTTTAAACGACGAAAAAAAAAGGGTAGGTTCTCTAGTCGACTCGTATATTTCTTTTTATGTATCACCACGCATAACTTTTTACAGAGTAGTCCGATTTCGACGATTTTTCCTTTAATGGATAGAGTATATTTCGAAGTTGGTCTCATTTGGATTTGAAAAAATAATTCACTCCTAAGGGTAGAAAAAGGGGGGATGATTGTTGGTTAACCTACTGAATTTTTATTTCTTAACCGATTCTACCACCCATAACTTTATACTGGGTAACCCGCTTTAAGCAATTCGTTTTTTATTGTATAGAGTATGCTTGGCTTGGCCCCATTTGAATTTGAAAAAAATTATACTTTTAAGGGTAGAAAAATAGAGGATGATTTGTTGACTTTATACCTGTGAACCGATTCTGTTGAAACTTGGCACACATATGTAGTTCTGATGATACTACAAGATATTGGAGGACCGGAGTTAATCTGATAATGGGGTTGGAATGAAGTCGGGGGATCTCCTCAACGGTTCACAGCAGCTACCTCGTGTTTGGGGTAATACTTTCATATATAATTACATGTCCTGACTAAGTGACTCAATAATTGATGTACGATTAACTCCCAGACCAAATCGCTGGACCTAAGAGCTAAAATTTTGACAGCATATTTTTTTTTATATTCCATTCCTGAAGGGGTGAAACGTGGGTGGGAAAGGGGTTGAAAGTGAAAGTACAGTTGGTTTTTAACCGACGAAACCAAAAAGGAGGAGGTTCTCTAGCCGTATATTTTTTTTTCCATCATTTTTTTTTTATGTATGATCACGCATAACTTTTTACTGATTCCGATAATTCTTTTCTCAGTGGATAGGGTGTACTTCGAAGGTGGTCCCATTTGAATTCGAAAGATGAAATCCACCCCTGAGGGTAGCAAAATGAAGGATATTGATCACTCACCCTCTGAATTCTGGTCCGTTAACCGATTCTATCAGGCATAACTTTGTACTGGGTTCTTCGATTTGGATGATTCTTTTTTTAATAGATAGGGTATACCTTATCTTTAGATTTCGAATGGAATTATATACCCTCACGAGTAGAAAAATAGGGGATAATTGATTTTTCACTTATGAACATTGGCACACACATACGTAGTTGACAATGAGAGATCGCTACTGACATTATTTCTGTTCCACATCCGTCAAAACCATTATATTCTATGAGAGGATGGAATGATATACAAAGTAATGAAATGAACTAACCAGAACAACAAAAATAATTTATATTACAACAAATAGTAAAAGTAAATAATCATTGATTTGTTGAAAATATAAACAGGATGTTCATAAAATCTGATGTGGAATCATCTGCGACTGGAAGATAAAGTAGTTGTTTTCTGTTAGACATTCACAAAAAATAACTTCATTTTAATCGTGGATTTTTCGATTCACAGAAAAATCTATCTATCAATATTCAATTGAGAATGTTTCCCTTTTCAACATAGATAATCATATTATTTAACTGGTAATAGTTGAAGTAAGGGGTAAGTAAGTATTTTGGAAGTAATAAAAAAACAAGTAGGTAGTAATTAGTATATTTTAGCCATAAAAAATTGAAAAATAAAAACTTTTTAAAGGAAAATTAAACCGACGAAATACGGAACTGAAAAGTAAAAAATAAAATAAACCTTCTTAGTCTCAGTAACAAATCTCCTAAACTAATGTAAGTAACTAATTTTGAGTCGGCGCCAAACAAACAATCAACGAACATCATTAAATTACTTCAAAAAAATTATCAGAATGTCACCGCGCAACTCGATGCCATCATTTCACGCCTTACCTAATTCATTTGCTTGTTTGTTTGGCGCCGACTCAAAATTAGTTACTTACATTAGTTTAGGAGCTTAGTTACTGAGACTAAGAAGGTTTATTTTATTTTTTACTTTTCAGTTCCATATTTCGTCGGTTTAATTTTTTGTTAAAAATGTTTTTGAATTAGAGTCATTTACATTAGTATTTGGGCTCTTCTTCGCCAGTGAATATGAATTCAACCCTAAAAGGGTAAAATGGGGGTTGAAAGACTGTATAGGATTAGGATCATGTAAATTGGTATTTGAAGTTATTGTCACAAATAGAAGAAATATGTATGAAAGGGGTGAAATGGGGGGTGAAAGTTTGTATGGGGGTTCCGTTAGTTTTCAAGTTAGGGTCATAGAATTTAGTATTTGAGGTCTTTGTAAGAGATAAAAAATACTTGTTCCAGTGTTTTCATAAATGAAACCCCTAGGGGGGTAGGGTAATTTCGTGTGAGGGTTACGTTAGTTTTGAAGTTAGAGTCATTAAAATTGATATTTGAAGTCTTTGTTACAAATAAAGAAATACGTGATTCAGTATTTTCAGAAATTCCGTCCCTAAAAGGGTGAGTGAATTTGTAATAGTCATAAAAAATACAAAGTTCAACGCGGACGAAGTCGCTGGTACCAGCTAGTTATAGTATATAACAGTTATAGTTAAAGTAGGGTGGGTAAGTATTTCAAAAGTAATTCAAATCAAGCAGGTAGCAATTAATAGATTTAAGCCACAAAAATTAAAAAACAAAAACTTTTGAACAAAAAATTAAACCGATCAAAAAATAAACTAAAAAGCAAAAAATTACATGAACCTTTTTAGTCTACCTACTACTACTATGTCATATTGGCATAATAAAATAATATAAATGAAAAGTATAACAATATAAAATAAATACAAATGTAAAATAAATCAAGATGCAATAATTTCAACTTTGTGTGCCCTCTTGCTCATAGAAGAGTACGTACGCTTCTCCACTAACTAGGGATTTTGAGGATATCGGTGACACCCTTGAATCATTGTATTCGTGTCACGTGCCTGCGTATGCGTGCCTACAATAGGCCGTATAGTGTCCGGAATATGTCGTTCCACTATGATTGCACAGGGCATAGAGGTTGTATCGATACGGGGCCACGTTGTCTGCTGCATAATGGAACATCTCCATTCCTAATGCAAGTAACTAATTTTGAGTCGGCGCCAACCAAACAATGAATGATGATCATTAAATTACTTTATAGAAATAATCAAAATAAAATAACGTAAAGATGCAACGAGAAATCTCCAGCGATAAACGTTAGCATTCCAAAAATGCACTCTCCGCACGACCACTCTCAACGACATGTGCCTTCACAGGTGTGCCCGTTCGGGTAGCTGTCTCGCTGATACTGACTTCGAGACCGCTTGGCAATTTCCAGCGAAGGGGCGCGCTCCTAGCTACCACCATTTTAAGCTTTACGTAAATAATTTGCTTGTTTGTTTGTTTGGCGCCGACTCAAAATTATTTACTTACATTAGTTCAGGAGCTCAGGTATAATTATTAGGACTAAAAAGGTTCATTTACTTTTTTCTTTTCCGTTTCTTTTTTCGTCGGTTTAATTTTTTTTAAGTTTTAGTCAACGAAGAGGTTATCTTTGACGTTGGAAGATAGTGACTAAAGTACATCTTTGAGTCGCAGATGATTTCACATCTGATTTTATGAACACCCTGTTCATATTTTCATACAAAACGATCTTGTTCTCAGGGCCGCCGAGAGCTAGTGCGGGCCCCGGGATAGCTTTATGTTTCGGGCCCGCTTAAATATTGACCGTTTAAAATAATCATGGTAAACCTGTTACTTAACCATATTACCCCTGATTTAAAAAAAAGTGAAGGCTTCATGATCTGATCATTGAATGAAAATGCGTGAAAATCAAAATGAGCATGTATTATATCAAAAATAAAAACAAGTAAAACAAAGAAAAGAAAACAGATCTCTTATCCTATAACTAATAACAATCATACACATAAATGAACAAAATAAATAATAAACCTTACGGTTCAAAGGTTCAAGACATAAGAGTAATTCTCAGCATAATGGAGCTTTACGGGCAGTTCGGTGTGCAAAGTTATCAATAATTTCGGAAAAATCACAATTTCTGGCTAATTCCGACTCTATTGATAAAATAGTTAGGTCAGATAGCCGCTATTGAATCATTGTAGACCTCAAAACATTTTCAATTCTAGATAAATGACTGAAAGATGTTTCTCCTTCTGCAACAGTAACAGGCAACGTGCAGAACAATCTCAGTGCAATTACAATGTTTGGAAACAAAGTGTCTAGATTCAATTTGCATATTTTATTCAGCAAATCTAATGGTGTAAGTTCCATATCTTCAAAATTTGCAGTATACATATTTTTAAGATGTCTGATTTCATCTATTCATTGGGGGTTAAGAAGATCTTGAATATATTATGTGTAGATTGCCGACTTTTTTTCAATTTCGTTATCAGTTGCGTTTTGAAAAAACCAAAGTATATCGAATAAATTTGAAATATTTTTTGCCGCTTCAAATCTGGTCCGAGCTCCGGGCCCCTTTTGTGGCCCGGGCCCCGGGAATTTGTCCCGGCTTTCCCGCCCTCTCGGCAGGTCTGCTTGTTCTTATTATCATTCTACCTGGCACATAAGATCTTTGTAGTTTGTTAACTGTTTTTATTATTATTATTAATTATGGAAACATTCACCGGTGTGAAAACAGCGGCCGAAGATAGCAGACCAAATCTCCGGAAATACCCGAACACCAATACCAGTGGCGTACCAACCGATTAAGTCGTTAACATATGTAATCCATCATTATGAAATCTAATAGAAATATCTCCGAAAATATATTGACTTGAATACAATTATTGATCATTTCTTTGGAAGATGGGAGGAATTCAATTTTTATAATTGACATATGATAGACATAATTTTCAAAAATTATTTTTTTCCTAGAAAACTTGATTCTAGCATAAATAGATTTTGGCAAAATATTTCTTATTGCAATACCATCATTTCGTGAAAAAAATAGTCTAACTCCCTTGGAATCCAGGGGTAGAATTTTCAATCCTTAATTTTCAAAAATTAATTTATCATGGAAAACTAGGTTCTAGCATAAACAGATTCTGGCAAGATGTTTCTTATTGCAATCCCATGATTTCGTGAAATAATGGAAGATTTTCCTTGGGATCCAGGGGTAGAATTTCCTACCCTTAATTTTCTAAAATTAATTTCACATAGAAAACTTAGCTCTAGCATACACAGATTTTGGCAAGATGTTTCTTATTGCAATCCCGTAATTTCGTGGAAAAAGTGGCCGACTTCCCTTGAGATCCAGGGATACAATTTCCTACCCTTAATTTTCCTTAGATAACTTTGTTCTAGCACAAACAGATTTTGGCGAAATGTTTCTCATTGCAATACCATGATATTATGAATGTTATGTTATGCTTGGGATCGCGTTAGTTAATATAATAATCTTGGTACCCATTGACTGATATTTCAAACATTTATGTGCTTCAAAATAATGCATATTGTATATGATCTGACATTTGAGAATTATTATTTGTTATTGATCAATATGGTTTCATTGCACTTCTCATTATCAGTACCTTCGTTAAATGCAACATCTGAGTTGTTTCAGAATCACTATTAGTTATTTTATTATTTATTATTGAATCAGTATTTTTGTTCGATGCAACCTTCTCATGAGTAGAAGGGCTATGTCACTACGAGCGCACCTCTCCGGTCACCATGGTCCCGCACCACCACCACAAAATGGCGGTTTCATGAGAGAGGTGGGGGATGGTGGTTGTATGTGGGGTAGGGAAAAAGGTGGGGGGGATGAGTGGCCTGTGATTGGTCGGAATGGTGGCAGCCATGTTGTGTATGGGAGTGTGTGATTGAGAGTGGGAGGTGGGGAGAGCTGTGATAGGTCGTGGGCGTGGTGATAGCCGCCGGCCGTTATCCAATAGCCGAGCAGCATATTGAAATGGGGGTGTCAACCAATATCCGTCAACGGCATTGGTTGGGAGGAAGTGTCACGTGACTAGTCGAATGGCGGCGGCCATTTTGGAAAGTGGGAGGAGTCAGCGAAGATGCGGCTATGACTCAACCGACAAGTCTTTGCAGGAATATTATCTACGTCAGCACTTCTTATCAGTTGTTTATTTAAGCGACCGGATATCGGCGGCATCCTTTGTTTACATTGAGATAAGATATCGGCGGCGGCATCCTTTGTGAAAGAGTTTGTTTACATTAACAAGATAAGAGAGTATGCAGCTGCACGCTCGAACCGTGGGATAACTTCATTCATATGATTACTATTCGTATTTGTATCTAAGCGGACTAAGGCACTGTCGGCGACATGGAAGCAGGACGGATAACTTTTAAAACGTCACCATATATT